>NJDD01009359.1:35157-85484 GCA_002245505.1 Calephelis nemesis
TATTTGTAATTCATTACTACTTCAATAAGTTGGGTTGGTTTGTTTTCTTTACCACCTTTTCAGCCATCCGAAAATGTCCGTTTATCTGCCCCCACAAGAAACATAGTCTTGACCCAGAATATAATAGCTCCTTTCCCATTAAGTTCGAGTATTACATAATATTAAATTGAACAATTAATCAAAGTGATTGACCACTTAGGAAGTTAAATGATTTTATATAAATAACACAAACAGACACACGTTAATTGCATCGAGCGTTGCAATATGGGGAGTTGTGTGTAGGGTAACCACACACCTGGATAATTCAAGATAGTTACATTAAATTTAAATTTCATTCAATTATATAAAATACTTCCTGGGACCATAACAGCAGCGCTCGCGAATGTATTATTTGGTGCTAAAGGAAATTGTACCCTGTAAACTTAAAATCGTGTCATGAGATGTGCGACGCTCCAGTGACATCTACGGTGTCCATAGACATCGTTGTCTTGTACCACCATGAGCCACCTACATGTTTGCCTTCTTGATATCGTTGGCCACTTGATAGTCAACCTAACCGCAAAATAGGTTAATTCTTTAAAACATCAAAAAAATTTTGTGTTAGTACGTAAAGTAAAAAGTATCTACACGCCCATATTCTCGATGAGAGGCAGAGGAACAACTACGATAAGCCGAAGACACTATGTCCAACAATGCGATAGGTAGGTGGCAAGCCTATCGCCAACTGGGCACATATGCAATCCTGGGCAGCGATATTTTTTTAGAAAATGGAATAAATACACATTAGTACATTACATTCTCTAATTTTTTTGTTGCCCGGCCCGCGGATCGAACTCGAGAAGTCAAGTCCGACGTCAGACCGCTAGACTACAGAGGCAAGTTTGTATGTGTATGTATTTTTCAAAAATTTTGTTTTTTTCTCAACTATTTATTTAAATTTTATTGTATTGCGGTATTTGTGAAGTGTCCGTACCATAAGCAAAAATCATGCTTAATGTGCGGTTACATTAATTTGTCCAGGTGTATTTATTTAAATAATTGGATAAGCACTCAAAGTTATCAAAAGAAAGTATTAAATGAATTATTGTATTTTAAGAATATGAATATGCTTCGCAATGTGGAATGAAACTTTGAATAGGTTTGTAAATCACATTTGTGATAAAACAAACTTTAGCTACTGTAACCACAAGAGAGAAAAAAAACTGGATACTTTCTTGAATTAATTAAGATGGCGTAGGTTTGCTTTTAAATCATTTTGAATTAAAATAAAAGTTGAAATTTAAATGAAGGAAATTAGAGCGAAAGATTGTTACGTAATATTAAATTTTTGAACTACTTCATTTCGGCAGTTCTAAGTATTTAGTTTTAATAAAACTTATTAACATACATTTTTTTTAACATACATATGTTAAACATATATCACATGATTAAGTCACACATATCAAGTTGTAAGTAAAAATTCGATCATCAAGTTAAAAGTTTTAACATGTATTAATAATAAAAAATAAATATTAATAATAAAAAATGCGAAAATAATAATTGTGACATTGCATTTACAAATGATTTTGTAAATATTTTTGTTAAATTTATGGTTCTGTTATAGCAACGTGGCAAATATATGGCAACGTGGTCAAAACTAGGCAACGGATTTTGATGCGGTTTTTTTAATAGATAAAGCGATTAAAGAGGAAGGTTTAAATGTATATTTTATACCCGTGCGAAGCCGGGGCGGCTCGCTAGTTAATTATAATAAGTAAACACATTAATTGGATCGTGCAGCCAAGTGTATGGAATTTGGAATGCTACTAATTACGGCTAAAGTAACCATCAATGTGGAAAAGAATTCAGGATGCTTTCTCCAATTAGTTAATAGGGCAATTATTTATTTTCTTTAATTCCGTAAAAATTTAAAAAGGTTAAGTTTTTAAAAGTACCCGATGTGATTTCATAATGCAATTGTGAAATGCAACTCTACCTAGACAGTTAACTTGCAGATATTTCTCATATCTGCAAGTTAACTGTCTAGGTAGAGTGGTCGAGAGACAAGTTCAGTCGCGGAAAAAATCTATATATGAATACGTGATGCCAAAACTTTGAGGAGTATAAAATTTGACACACTTATAGTTTATGCGTAGGACAAGTGCTGAACGCTAATATTTTTTTAATAATAATGCTTATAAAGTCCATTAAATCAATAAATACAACATTACCCACACTTCCATGCATTTGATACACACAAACAAATATATTGATGATAACGATAAAAGATCACAGATGGCGCACTTTAATTATTATTATTATTGGAACAAAATAGTTGATCTTGAGAAATGAATATGGCGTTTTTATCAACAAAATATTAAAATATATTATGGTCGAATTTCGACCAATGGGAGACCACTAGTTAGAATTATTTTGTCATTCGCTAAATACTACCAAATTCACGGTGATATCCGTAAATACACGGTGTTTTTGGAAAAAAATGGTCTACAGTACTGACTTGACACTGTGTTAAGTATTTTGAAGTGGACGAATATTTTACAACTTAAGTATATTTTATAATTAATTATAAACGACCAGTTAATAATGAAATGTACATCAAACATAATATCTCAATATGGTTCTTTCGAAAATATTATTCTTATTGTATTAATTACTGAAAAGTTCTCCAAATTCCATATGAGTAAGTACTTTTTTTTAATGATAATGGAAGGCAAACAAGCAGACGAATTTCCTGATGGTAAGAAATTCACGCCGCCTAGAGACTCCAAAGATGGTAATGATGCGCAGCCAACCTGAGGCTGGGATGTTAGGCCTCGAGCAAAAGTAAGTTTACCGGCTACCTAACCCTCCGAACCGGAACGTCAACGACAAGCATTAAACGTTATGGTGGCAGGAATAGGTGGCGGGCGAGTCGCTGCGAAACTCTACCACCTAGTAAAAATAATAAACTATTGAAATAATTTTATTATACAAGAATTATTATTATTGGGAATGGAATTTTTACTAAACGTGAGTGTAAATAGTTTTTTTATTAGGCAACATTAGTGGCGCCCTCTTTTGCTCGCAGACTTATCTGTCGTGCACTATAAATACTAAATTTTAGACGACTGAACTCTTCTCAATTCGCCTGTATGTTTTTTTTATGTGTGATAACTCAAAACTTTTACTGTATAAACTAATTTTGATGATTTTTTTTGCAAATAATATTTTTTGTTTAGTTTTAATAAAATTTGATCAACATCCAAGGACTAGTTTAAAATTACAATTAATAACTTGTTTTCTTATTTCAATTTTATTGCAATAAAACATTTTTGTAGATTTACTGCTCTTAATTAATTTTATTTTCACCTCTGTGATCTAATGGTTCAGGTGTTGACTTGAGTGCGTGAGATCCTGGGTTCAATTTCCGGGTTTGACAACTAAATGAAAATTTTTTTTCATTTATTTTCTAATAAAAAAAATGTTGCTCGGTGCTGGATATGAGCCCGATTGGAGATAGGCTTGCCACCTATCACATTGTGGGACTTAGCGTCTTCTTAGTAGTTGCGCCTCTGCCTCTGTCTTCGGGGATATGGGCGTGAAGATACCTTGATTAGTTAATCATAAGCTAATGCTCAGATCATAAGGTCTACTGACGATAACTGGTCACGGATAGATGATCAATTGGGACACCAACAATGAGCCCTTTTGAAACAGGAAATGCATACCGCCATTAAAATAGACATGTCGGTTTTGAAATATTAAACTCACTATAAATCTAGGTGTTGTTTGCTCGGGGAATCGTAAATTGCTTTTAGCTTTAACTCTTAGCCATAAGTCTGAAATAATTTAGCCTATATGTGAATCATTCTTACACGTTGCTATAATTAAACTCCAAACCATAAACTAGCGGTTCTTCATGATTTTGCCCCCGTGTTGGTATTCTTTTGCAGAATAGACCATCTGCTTTCCTGACAGGCAGCTCTTAAAAGGCTAGCATTGGCTTGCCGTCACTAACATCGTGACATGCTACTAGGTGGTAGAGATTAGTGCCACCGTCTTACCTATTCCTGCTACCATAACGTCCAATGCTTGCCGTTGACGTGTTTCGGTTCGGTAGGTAAGGTAGCCGGTAAACTTACTTTTGCTCGAGACCTAACATGACAGCCTCAGGTTGGCAGCGCACCATTACCATCTTCGGTGTCTGTAGTCGGCGTGAATTTCTTACCATCAGGAAATACGTCTGCTTGTTTGCCTTCCAATATCATAAATTAGGCTTTTTCTAATTCAAATAGATTACGTTTGGAGAAACTCCAGAATAAGGCTCGTAACCGATACCAAAAGTACAGCGTGTATCCGTACTCTGTATACTGGTACCGTCCCGATACTGATACCTAGCAAACACATGTACCTACTAATCTATATATTAATACGTGATGCCAAAACTTGGGGCCCCTTTATTACGAAAATTGTGCGGTCGCATGAGCATAATATTTGGCACACTTATAGTTTATGTTTAGGAGAAGTTCAGAACGCTAATATTTTTCAAAAATAATGCTTATAATGTACATTAAATCAATAAATAAAACATTACCTACACTACCATGCATTTGACACACACAAACAAATTGATAATAACGATGAAAGATCACAGATGACGTACACAAAAGTTTGGAAACAAAGTACCTTGTTGGTCTTGAGAAATGAAGATGGCGTTCTTATCAACAAGATATTAAAATTTACTATGGTCAAATTTCGACCAATGGGCGACCACCTAATGAGGTACCGTTGAGGATTTGTGAAGAGTTGCCAATTTTTGTTTGAGGTATTATTTAAATATGTCAAGAGGAATAGAGGTATCTTCGATTGAAGGCAAAATATTACGTAATATATTTTCTGATATCAGTAATGTGGAACCATGGAAATTATAAAACCAATAGCAATAACAAGTCTGGTATCGGTACTAAGAGTATCTATAGATGACGCTTTTAGCATAGCTTACCTACTAACGGCCAATATTAATAATCAATCCTAATCCAAAACTCGCTGTCCAAGATTGATATTTTGATCCATTTTTGTGTTATCGCTTGCCAATAACATATCTGTGGACTGGATAAATATGGCAATTAGGTATGGGATAGGCCGGCGGATACGCAGCTATCTAGATTGCTTGAAATCCATTAGATTGAGATACATTATTAACATTGGCCGTAAGGCCGTTACTATCGGTTACCAATAATACCAGTATTTCAAGCCGGGCTTCCAGAATGCTGTGTGCCTTCATTATCGAAATAGAAGTATTTTGTGGCCATTTTTGAGGCCACGTCAAGTAATTTTCGGCGTTTAGTCAAAAACAAAAATAAACAGTAAACACCTTATCCAAACATGTACTTAAAGACATATAACTCGAAATTCCAAAACCATAAAATAATCGTCAAATAGGAGACTATAAACCTTTATGAGAGTTAATGTTAACTTAACCATTAATGTTAACTTTGCTATAAACATTATAAATGCAGTAAAATTGCACTAAACCGACTTCAATTTCAACATTATGTATTCGAAGTAAAGAATGAAACACGTATTATTAAGATAACTCAAAAATCTCTTAAACAAATGTACTGAAATTAAATGTTCGTTAAATAAAAAACGAGTTATTAGAATGATCAAAACAGATTATTTTGTAGCACAATTTATTGTGGTCTAATATAAAAAAAAATACTTATTTAAATCTCATCTATGGTCACCTCTGTGATCTAGCGGTTCAGTTGTTGGACTTGATTGCCTGGGGTCCCGGGTTCGAATCCCGGGTCGGGAAACAAAAAGAAACTTGGGTTTTTCCAATTTTTTAATAAAATAAACGTTGCTCGGGATTAGATATGTGCCCGGTTGGCAATAGGCTTGCCACCTACCACATTATGGGACTTAGTGTCTTCGGCTAGTCGTGGGTGCCTGGTTGTGCCTCTGCCCACCTCTTCGGGGATATGGGCGTAAAGATACTTATTTATACGTCGCATTGTACTTCGTTTTCGTGGCTTGAAAACTGACTGTAATTATCTTTTGCATTCTTAAAAGTGTGCCATAATTTGACCGCTGAATTTAAAAACGATAAATTTGCATACAAATTATGCAAATTTGTCTGTTTTATGATATTGTTTGATGTCTTGGTATCACAATACACGTTATTGCATATAGCAAAAATCCACTTGTCCGGATCCAAGGCATTAAATTATACATATTCCAGCCGCCATTATAACAATGTCATGTACTGGTTCGAAGGGTGAAGCTGGAAAACCTACTTAATTTCCTTAACAGCTTCACCACAGAACAACGATGCACCTACAACATCTTTGGTGTTTAGAAGCTGCGGTTGTTTCTTATCATCAGTGGAAGAGTTGTTCTTTGTCAATTTAATGAGACCAACTAACAAATACTTGCGTTCAAAAAAAATAAGAATTAACAACTTTTCCATGTGTTGGTCAGGGCTCCTTTGCAAAATAGACTGCCTTCCTGCCAGGTAGCTTGTAAAAGGCGAGCATAGGCTTACTGTCACTAACACAGTGACATCTGTCTGGGTGGTAGAGTTTCGCAGCCACTCGCCCGGATTGGTACCATCGCCTTGCTATTCCTGCCGCTTAAACCTCAGCGCCTGTTGTTGACGTGTTACGGTTCGAGGATAATGTAGCCGGTAAACCTAATTTTGCCCGTGGCCTAACATCCCGGCCTCAGGTGGGCAACACACCATTACCATTAGGTGTCTTAAGGCGGCGTGAATTTCTTACCATCAGGAAATTCCTCTGCTCGTTTGAGTTCCATTATCATAAAAATAACAATTTTGGATTATTCGCTGAAAAGTTCCTGAACTAACACAGTAAAAAAATAAACATATGGAAAACTTATTTAATTTTGGCGTCTGTAGAAAATACTAATTTCGTCAGTGTTTCGTTTAGTCAAAGAAAACCGTTGATGCTCCTTCACGTATTTGTGTATTACGAAACACAATTCAAACATACATAACCTCACCGTAACGGTTCTTTGTACCGCTTGGTGATTGACATTTCTCTTAATGCTCATTAGGCTTTAGCTTTGTGTATTGAGTATTGTAATGATGTTTAACGCTGGATTAACGTCTTACCTGATACTAATGACCTGATCCTATGAATGACAGACCTTAATTGTGTAACACTTTTCACCACAGCTTAAAGTTCCTATTTGCGTACTATGTATTATTCGGGTTCTTTAAAATAATATATTTGTATGGTTTTCCCAACAGAATAAGTGTTGGAGACGAGAGTAGGATTGTTATTGGTTAAGAATTTGTGCGTTTGCAAGTAATACATATGTATTTCTAGCAATCAGACAATTTAAGAATTTAGACTTTAGATTCCCATCTAAAACACAATAAAATACACTTAATTAAGAAATTGATGCCCTCTAACAAAGAAATGTATCTACGTCTGCTAAATCGCTAGAACAACTGAAACAAAAAGTGTGTGTGTGTGTGTGTGTGTGTCAGCTACGACGCACGAGTGGGGTTTACTCCTTACGAAATGTATTCGTATCTCGCAGCACACATGTCTCCTACAGCAGATTTAGTTATGTTAATTCTTCTTAAATTAGTATCATCGCAGACATCAGAAGTGTGATCCAAATAATCAGTATTTTGATAGGTAGCGACTCCTCCTGTACGGAGATTACGAAGTATCGCGCAGGAGGAGATCCCGAGAATGAGATACGCTGTGTAATGTATTTCATCTCATTCTTTCATTTCAATCCTACAGATATATTTGTTTGTCTCTTTCTACATAACGCCTCAACTTTTCGTGTTACACTTGATTTTACTCCTCATAAAATTTCCTTACCGGGCCTTATAACTCAAATCGTTTCTTAAGGAGTAAACTCCAAAAAGTTATTCCCAAATTGCTTATCAATGTTAAATTCAAATGTGTTTGTTTATCCTTTTTAACTGAATTTGATAAAAGAATGAGGAGGACTCTCATATTTATATGTACGTTAATCGATTTCTCAGTTATCTAGATTGGATCTAATAAAGGAATGCTATGAAAATCTACGAAAATCTTAATTTTGTGTATGTAAATGGCTTACTTTTTGAAATAGAAATCGGTGTTTGTAGTTTTATTGCGATAAAATTTGTTCATGCCGTACATAATGGAGAGATATGGTATATTTTTTGTATTTGGAGATAGAAAAATAAAAAATGAAACGGGACACTTTTTATCCCTATACCTAAATTGCCCCTATTCAGGTATAGGGAGAAGATAAATAATTTTAATATGCCGTGTCTACGGGCAGTAGATTGTTTTTTATAACCTTAAATATTGTCATATTAAGTTAAAAGTTCTTTCAAACCATTTTATTTCTAATGACTTTAATACACAAGATAACTAATCCATTTTATAACATGTATAGATCCATTGGAAATCCGCAGGCCAAAGTAAGTGGCTCTCTGCGCAAGGGTGCAGATATGACGTAACATCTAGGGGATGATGCTGCGAAGATTGAAGGGTGCTTGAGTCTGAGATATGACATTATGGCTTTTAGATATTCCATAACGTTTTATGGGGAACGTGAGTGGATTTAAACGGAGATACGTTTCAAGAGCGAGAAAATTACAGGGTAAAAAGGTTAAGTGAAAAATGTTTTCAGGATATGCACTTAAAGGTGATTTTTATAATACAGGCAAAGAAATTAGAGAATAATGATAAAATCGTACTAAAAGACATGTCGATCACAAATAATAAGCTACTATTTTCATAGCGGATAAACTAATGACTTTCCTGATGGTAAGAAACAATATCATCATCTATCACTATTATTACTGGTGCTGTGATCATTTCTGAAAAAGGATAAACACTGAGAAGAATATAAACCTGATCTTTGAATTGGTTAATTTTGTTCATTTTACAAAAGAGAGCCATAAGGGCAATTTATAAACTAGGCCTAAGAGTGTCCCTGAGAGAAAAAGTCAAAGAAATCAAAATTATAACTGTAGCATCCCAGTACATCTTTGAAAATTTAATGTATGTTCACAGAAATTCAAGTTCGTTTAAAAGAAATTGTAATATACACTGTGTCAATTTTAGGAATAAAAATAATCTTGCTGTGCATGTGTCTCGTCTCCACAGAGAAAGCAATTCTTTCATGGGCCTATGTATACAGTTCTACAATAAATTTCCCAGTTATATGAAAGAACTTCCAATTAATAAATTCAAGAAATTTGTTAAATGTAAATTAAATCAAAAGGGTTATTATAACATTGCTGAATATTTAACAGATAAGACTGCTTGGGAGTAATTGCTCCTCATGCCAATCTCCTATAAAATATAATGTATCATTACATAAATTATTGTAAATATATTTTAAAGTAAGAAAAAAAAGACAAGCCCGCTGAGTTTCTTGCCGGATCTTCTCAGTGTGCGGCCGCGTTCCGATCCGGTGGTAGATTTATTATTATACAGACCCGTCACAAGTGCCTCTTGTAGGTTTATGTGAAATAAAGATGATTATAAAAAAAAAACATTTATCATTTTCCCCGTGTTGGTTCGGGCTCTTTTGCAGAATATCGTGTTCCGGTTTTCAGAGTGGAGCTGGTAGACTTACACAATTGTGTAGACTGTTATTGACAGGACAGCGATGCATCTACACTATCTATGGTGTTTAGAGGCTGCTGTTGTTTCTCACCATCAGCGGTAATAGATGTTACCGGTGCGTTGCTGTCTTTTGGTTGTGATATAACCACATGTTTGTCTACCTATCTTTATCCGTATGTCCTGTCTCTTGTGACGAGTTGGTGAATTACCACAGGAAAGTAAAAAACGCCATTCGTCTTAAATAAATAATACAAATTAAAAAAGCTGAGACAAAACTGCAACTTAATGAATTTAGGAGGAGCGTTACAACATCCGAATACCGGCTCAATTTGGATCCTTTGATGTCACTTCTCGCCGCTTATCTGTCACTTGTGCTGCCGGATTGGATAGGGTTGTCAAAAATTCAAAATGTTTACGATAATGTGTTTAATGTATGGCATTCGATAGAGAAAAAGCACATAGTTTTCCTGATGGCGAATAGACACAATAAATGTTACAGCTGCATTGCTGTCTTGTGCCTATTGTCCAATTTAGCCAACCCTTCGAACCGGTCAACCCTCCGTAATATTTTTATAGAGAGGCCAAATAAAGTTGACAACATTTTTTACAAGCAAGTAAATTAGTTTTACATAATAGATTTACATAAGAAAGTACACGTATTTTTTGTTTTAATTATTCACAGCTGACAATGATTTAAAGTTCTTTAAGTAAGTAATACCTGTTTATGATACACTTAATTGTTATTCCAGGAGCACGGTTTAACTTTTCTTTTTTTTTGTGATATTGAAAGGCAAACAAGCAGACGGATTTTCTGATGGTAAGAAATTCACGCCGCCTAGAGACACCAAAAGTGGTAATGGTGCGGTGCCAACCTGAGGCCGGGATGTTAGGCCTCGAGCAAAAGTAAGTATACTGGCTACCTTACCCTCCGAGCCGGAACACGTCATGACGTTATGGCGGCAGGAATAGGCGGTAAGGCGGTGGTACCAATCCGGGCGAGTCGCAGCCAAACCCTACCATCTAGTAAACTAATAGAATTATTTGAGTTTCTGTATGTTTGA
This sequence comes from Calephelis nemesis, assembly GCA_002245505.1. Taxonomy (NCBI): domain Eukaryota; kingdom Metazoa; phylum Arthropoda; class Insecta; order Lepidoptera; family Riodinidae; genus Calephelis; species Calephelis nemesis. Next base: position 45,809 of record NJDD01009359.1, read on the forward strand.
TACGGCTGACACTGCGATAGCTACACCCGGATCATTGTTTCTTAGCACTCTACCACCAGTGGTCTAGTTTCTAATGACCCGTATAACCTATGCTCGCCACTTATGATGCAGCTGCTGATGGTTTATTTTACGCATCGGAGTCGGATCAGTAAGGGGAAAATGTATGTCAGAAAAACATATGCAAGTGAGATACAGGTGGGTGCTATAGTTGTTACGTTCTGGAGAAAGCTTTCAGATTTTTTTTATTTGTTCCTTCATATTTTACGATAAAATTTTGTACCAATTTTTATTAAGTTAGTAAGTTGTATTAACATTTAGGCTACAATTTAAAATTTGAGGTTTCTAAAATTTGGGTGAGACGAAATTTTGAATTTAAGAATACTTGTTCCGTAATTTAAATACGTACCTATCCAAAACTAGAAAGGCAGACAAGACAGGCCGTGATTATAACAATAAGTAACATTGTATTTTCTTAGAATATCTTTAATTTAAAAATTTTAGCGTGCGTAAATTACATTTTTAAGATGTGCCAACCCTTCAAAAATACGAAAACCTTAGACCTGAACCACACTGAAAAATTTATTGACCGCTGTGTTTCAAGCATGTCAATCAGAAGTTTTACCTCATTAAAAATCAACTAATTGAGAATATCCGGATGTTTACGCTATATCCAATTATCAAAGTACCGGACATCATCTTTGAAATAGTTGTTATAACAATTATTGTACAAATGTTAGAAATCAAAGAAATTTTCAACAGAATTTTAATAATTTTAAAGAAAGAAAAAATTTCGTCCCAGACAGGATTTGAACCCGTAACCTTTCGTCTCAAGCCGACGAATGCTCTAACCAATTGAGTTACTGAGGATTCAAGTCCCGTGGCGAAATTTTTTATTCCTTTCTAACCCGTTAACGCGGGTAGTTATGTCCTTTAGATACAATTTATGTCAATTGGTTAGAGCATTCGTCGGCTTGAGACGAAAGGTTACGGGTTCAAATCCTGTCTACGCCGATTTTTTTTTCTTTCTTTAAAATTTATAGAATACTAGCTGCACCCCGCGGTTTCACCTGCGTAAGTCCCAATCCCGCGGGAACTCCGGGATAAAAAGTAGCCTATATGTTATTTTGGGTCTTCAGCTACCTACATATTAAATTTCATCGTAATCGGCTTTGTAGTTTTTGCGTGAAAGAGTAACAAACATCCATACATCCATACGTACAAACTTTCGCATTTATAATATTAATAGGATTATCCCAAGCACAGGGCAAGTGCTAAAATAAAAGTTTGTTAACTAGATAACGATAACCATTTTTTTTTTTTTAAGTTAAAATTGAATATATTCATTCATCAAGATTCAATCATTTATTTTGTGACCGTTTGAACTTTTCAACCTAAAGTGAGGTTTAAAAACAAAGTAAAATCGCCTTTACACGTACAACTAATTTTCATTTTAAGGATTACGTGAAAACGATGAAGCAATGTTATTTCTCTAAAAAAACATTTTTCCCGATTTTATGCAAAAGAGTAAGCAGTAAAAATAATATATAACTAATATAAATTTTTATTAATATATAAAACGTAAGTAATTGTGTCTTGTTAGAGTGCCGGCTTTCGGCTAAAAAGGTGATAAACGGAACTCTTACAGGTACGGAAATTTGTCGGTCGTTAATTTTTAACTTAAGTAGTTAGTAATTTTATTAGTTAATTAGTTTACCTAGTTTTTTAAGCGGATACACTGCTTGAGATATTGGGATAAAAACATTCTTTTTGACATCGAAATCAAACATACATAATTAGAAAAATACTTTCTAACTAGCAGTTTCACGTAGTTTCGCCTATCTGATGAAATAAAGCCTATGTTACTCAGGGATAATGTAGCATTCTTAGGGTGAAAGAATTTTCGAATTCGTCTAGTAGTTTCGGAGCCTATTCATTTCAAACAAACAAACAGAAAATTAAACTAAGTAAGCCTAAGTTCATATTTATCGTAGTTTCGTTAAGCGTGACAAAAAGAAATCAAGTGAGGTGACGAAAATATTAGTACAGAATACAAAGATTCATGCTTAGAGAATTTTATATGCATGTCAATATGAATTTTAAGTCTTCGTAACTAAGTTTATTTTAGACTGCAAATAAAACGATTTGTGTTGTTTAAAATATGGAACGGTTGGCTTCCTTTTGGTTCCCAGGGATGTATTTAGAAATTGAATAAATAGACTTCGCCTGCGAACAAAATGATGTTAATGAATCTTAAGTTATTTTAAAGTCCGGTCCAACATAATTAATTGTTAGTAGCTTACCGACCGCTTTGTTAGTCGAGAGGTAGCCTACACTCAACTAACTGCAAAGAATCGGGTTCGTTTCTCGAAGGGGGCACGGTACACATTATTCTGGTGAATGTCGATGTCGATATTGTTCTATTATTATACAGTAAATTAATTCTGAGCGTAAGTTTCGTTGACCCAAAACACAGACAAAAAATTCCCCGTGTTGGTCCGGGCTTCTTTGCAGAATAGACCATCTGCCTTCCTGCCAGGCTACTCGTAAAAGGCGAGCATAAGCTTACCGTCACTAACACCGTGACATCCTACGAGGTGGTAGAGTTTCGCAGCCACTCACCCGGATTGGTACCACAGCCCTACTTCTTCCTGCCACCATAACGACGAATGCTTGCCGTTGACGTGTTCCGGTTCGGAGGGTAAGGTAGCCGGTAAACTTACTTTTGCCAGAGGCCTAACATCCCAGCCTCAGGTTGGCAACGCACCATTACCACCTTTGGTGTCTCTAGGCGGCGTGAATTTCTTACCATCAGGCAATCAGTCTTCTTGTTTGCCTTCCAATTTCATAAAAAAAATGTAAAAACCTGAGTAAGGTTACATTAAATTGTTTATTTTGTCAAGATTTTTTTAATTTTTTTTTTTAATTATGCTAGCTTACGCTCGCTGCTTCAATGACCGTGTTTATTTAATTTTATTGAAGGACGTAATTCTTGATTTTTGTTAGTAATGTTATACAGACAAGCAATTTTTGTTCCCTTGTAATAATAATAATAATAATACTCTTTATTTGCTTTTTTTTTATAGGGTACATTTCAGGTCTTAAACTTAATTACAGTTTCACCTATGTGACCACATAAATGGTATGCAAATATTTCCAAAAAAAAAAACATTTTGTATTTAAATGTTACTGACAGACATCGACATCGACGTAGACGTCGCTAACCTAGCAGTTTACATTAATTTTATAATATATAAATTAATCAACATAAAATTACAGCATTTCAGTTCAGTTCATTTTTAGTTCAATTATCAAAAATAAAATTTAATTGTTACAGAATAATAAAAAAAAACACACTTATATTAAAATAATTTAAACAAATTGAAATAAAATAAATTCATTTTATCTTATTATTGAAACTAAAACCAAAACAATTTAATAATTAATTTCTAATCTACCAAATTCTAACAATTATTACGATATTTTATTAGAAAAAAAAAACTCATCTATACTATAAAAACATTTTTCAATCAGCCATTTGGACATTTCTTTTTTACATTTATTTGTAGGTAATTTTTTTATGTTGTCTGGTACTTTATTGTATATTTTGACAGCCATAACATGTACGCTTTTAAAAAGCAATTTTATTCTACATCTGGGTGAATACAATTTTTCTTCATTCCTAGTTGACCTCTGAGTGACATTTACATTTAACTCAAAAAGTTGTGGGTGTCTTTTAACAAAAAGTACAAGTTAAGAAATACAAACCTGGCTTTCCTTTTTTGGTATATTGCTATTACATGTGACTTGTAAAGCATTCATAGTTATGTAGTAATCTCATAATAATATTAGTACGTGAAGCGTATATATACGTAACTACATTTTGCCCCTTTTTACGAAAAATGCGCGGATGGAGGAGAATTAAATTTGGCACACTTATAGTTTATGTGTAGGAGAAGTGCAGAACGCTAATATTTTTCAATAGTAATGTTTACAAAATGCATGAAAAAATAAAACATCACACATACTACCATGCATTTGACACACAAACAAAAATATTGATAACGATAAAAGATCACAAATGGCGCACAAACCATATTCATAAATTTTTGAAACAATGTGGTTGGTCTTGATAAATGAAGGTGGCGTTCTTATCTCAAAAAATATATTTAATAGCTTATAAATTAAACTGGTTATGGTCGAATTTCGACTAATGGGAGACCACTAGTAATAAGGCTCTACATCCCGGCATCAGGTTGGTAACGCTACAATACCGTTTTGCTGTATGGCGACGTGTACCTATTCTTCTCATTTGCCTCTGCTTGTGTCTGCTTTGTTGGCATTAAATCACGTAAAAGACATAACTTGCGTCTAGTAATCACCTAGCTGGCCAGACTGTCGTTTTTCACGTCTTGCCTATAAACATTGATCAACCTACTCATAACCGCAAAAATTACACAAAAGAAAGAATTAGCGATATCGTGATATCCATTCACGTGAGAATCGATGACCGAGGGTCATGGCAATTCATTTTTATTTATTTCTTTATATGAATTAAGTAATTAAACGTAACGTTGTTTGTCCGCGATGGTTTCCTAAACTGCCTAAAGGGTTTAAATAAAATTTTCGCTCTTCAATGCAATTTGGTCCTCTGTGGTCTAATGGTCTGAAGTCGGACTTGACTTCTAGTCAGGTCAGGCAACAAGAAAAGAGCAAATTTGTATTATAATTTCCTAGTAAAAAGGGCCAAGAAGAAGTGGGCCAAGAAGGGTCCCACATTGTGGGATTCAGTGGCTTCGACTAGTCGTGGGTGCACAAGTTGTGCCTTTGCCTACCTCTTTTTGAATATGGGCATGAAGATACTTTACTTTAAAAAATAGGACAGCTTAGGTAAATATTGATTCACAGCGGGAGAAGCCCGGTAACAGCTAGTAACATGATTTTATGTAGGTACTAGCTGTTACCCGCGGCTTCGCCCGCGTAGTCTACTAATTTGACATTTAGCTCTCCAACACTGCTCGTTAAAATTTTAAGATAAAATGTAGCCTATATCACTATCCAATGTTTCATCTATTTTTTGTAAATATTCATCAAATATTCATCAGATATAAATCAATTCAGCAATTTTGCCGTCAAAACTGAACATACACTTTCCTTTTCTAATTTCACCTCAGAAAAATAGTAGGAATACGTTATTGTGTGTACAGTTTTATCTGCACTTCGGCAAATCCTGTTAAATTAAACTGTATAGCAAGTTATGGAAACCTCTAACAGATTTTTTTTTGAAATTTTAGAAATATACGGATCGTCTCGAGAGGTCTAACCGTCCGTCTACGGAATTACTTCTTGAGATCTTGGGTTCTATTTCCGGTCCGGGCAACAAAAAAACAAATAAAAATTTACTGTTTACTTTTAAAGGTTTTTTTAACTTTATGCAGAGAGGTTTACTGGTTTTAGCGTGAAAGCGTAACAGACAGACAGACAGAGTTACTTTCCCATTTATATTATTAGTAGGGAAATAGGGATTTTTAACCAATTTCGCTACTATGTATATCATAATTTCTTTGTGTGTTTTTCGTTGATGATAAACTGATGTACGTGGTTCATTGTTATGGACTTATGGTAAAAATTACTGTTAAAAATGTTTCCTACGCAAATTGTGCCACCCCCGTTCACCCTCATAGGGGTTGATTTTCAAAAAACGCTTAGATATGTATCTCATAATTTGTATTGCAGAGCATTATTTTAGTGTCACGTAAAATATTTCAATAGAATTGAATTTCCCATACAAACTTAGATACCCCCTTTAACCCCCGATAGGGGTGAATTTCGAAAAATCCTGATATACGTGTTTCATCATTTGTACTAAAAAGCATTAATTCAAAGTTTCATGCAAAAATGAACAATAAAAATATTTTTCTCATACATACTTTGCCACCCCTTTTAACCTATTTAGAGGTTGAATTTCCAAGAAATAATATGCCTATGTCCTTTTCGTGAATGCTAACTATCTACATACCAAATTTCAGCAAAATAGGTTGGGTGGTTTAGGCGTGAAAAGGTTCCAGACAGACAAACAGAGTTACTTTCGCATACAAACTTTATAATATTAGTGTGGATTATTAAATTACGAAAGTAAATACAATTTAGATAAAAAATGTCGCGCTGAAAAGCACGTTTTTATTAAGTTAGTTATTTTCCTCACTAGGGAGCTCCGATAAATGCGTGCGATCGCTGTAAATTACAGTCCTACGAAAAAGGGCGCATGCTTCGTCGCGCACGCACCGCGGCCAGCCGGTACCGCCGCAACCGCGATGTCCCTATATTTTAAACCTGTAATATCTCCGAAACTATTAGTTTAATTTACATACTGTGATGGACTATATTGTTCTATATTAAATGTAAAACTTATTTAAGATACTTAATTAGATAAGGATTGATGTTGTATTGCTTTAAATCGCTTCGTAAATGAGCCATTATTTTTTCGTAAAAAGTAAAAGATAAAAATTGGTTATTGTAAGTTATCCCTAAGAGATAAACATATGCCATCGCAAACTTTTTTGTAGACCTTTTTAGGCTAAACAATACTTAGTACATTATTTTGATCTATCTCGTAGAGTTCAGCCAGCGTTTGCAATGCAAGCGCAAAAAATACGCTTATTTACGACTTCGCATTAGAAATCTTGAAATTATCAGTGGTTCTCTAATGTATTAGGCATGTTATTATACATATAAACCTTCCTCTTGAATCACTCTACCTATTGAAAAAAACCGCATCAAAATCCGTTGCGTAGTTTTAAAAATATAAGCATACATACATACAGACAGACGCGGAAAGCGACTTTGCTTTATACTATGTATAGATACGTTTACCTAATAGCTATCGCAATGTTTATGATTAAAAAACCAAATTAAGTCCAACTATTTTAATTTAAACCCACACTAAAAGTAATTACGGTATCCATTAGCACATATTACGGAACCAATGTAATTCAAACATGTGAAAAGGGTTTGATTGCTTCATTAATATATTATTAAACCCGATGTGTAATGTCAAACGGTTAATTTGGAGATTGCGGTGACGTTGTAAACATTATTTATTATGTAATTGTAAAGGTGATTGTCGACGGACTGCATGTGCTTTTTGATGACTTGTGCATTTTTAACTGACTTAGAAAAAGAGGTTCTCATTTCAGTAAAATGTTTTTTGCATTGAAAACTTCTTTAGCGGCGTTGCGAACTTTTTTTGGAATTAGTAAAAACACTCACTGCCAAAGGCTAGTAAAAATCGAACTTAGTTGGAAAAATTAAAAAAAAAACTCTTAACGGAATTAACCAAATAAGTGCGTAGTTCACTGCCCAAACAATTATGTTTTCCCTGACCAAATTAAAAACAGACAAAATCAGTTACGCCTTTTGTTCCTCCACTTTACACCTGCAGACGTAGCGATATTGCTCGCCATTGTCATTTTCAGTGTTAAAGGGTAGGGTTACCGATAGACCTAGACAAGTGGCATAATAAATAAATAGCGAAGAAGAATAAAATAGCGAAGCACTACTAACATCTATAGTTTCTGTCGCAGCGATTGTCTTTATCAGGACAGCCAGTTTGTTCGCTATATTATAAAATAAAAAAGTGTGTGTGTCAGCTACGACGCACGATTGGAGTTTACTTCTTACGAAATGTATCTTGCAGGACACATGTCTCCTACAGCAGATTTAGTTATGTTTATACTTCTTAAATTAGTATCATCGCAGACAGAAGTGTGATCCAAACAGTCAGTATTTTGATAGATAGTGACTCCTCCTGTACGGAGACTACGAAGTATCGCGCAAGAGGAGATCCCGAGAATGAGATACGCTGTGTAATGTATTCCATCTCATTCTTATACACGTTCAATCCTACAGATATATATGTTTGTCTCTTTCTACGTAACGCCTCAACTTTTCGTGTTACACTTGATTTTACTCCTCGTAAAATTTCCGTACCGGGCCTTATAACTCAAATCGTTTCTTAAGGAGTAAACTCCAAAAAAACAAATCACATGGGAATCTCTGTGATAATTTAAAATGAGCAAACCTGACTTAAACTCTTATGAATATGTTTTATTCTAACTTAAGTGTTAAAGTCATAAAAACTAAATAATTAGCTGGCTATCCCACGTTACGTTATCTTTATTATCCTCACAATAGGTAATTTTCGTTTAACCTTGATACAATGGACTAATTCTACGTGGTTATCAACATGTTGGTAATATTTTATATTTCACGTGCTTTTGCAGAGTGATTTAGTTAAAATTTTATCTATTATACTTATAAATAGAATTCTCTTCGTATTTTTTTATTTTATGGAAGAACTGGCATATTGGGGAACTTAAAGTATCTTCACACACATATCCATGAAAAGTTAAGCAGAGACACAACCAGGGCACCCACGGCTAGCCGAAGACACTAAGTCGCACAATGTGATAGTTTGCAACCCAACCCCGAGCAACGTTTTTTTATTAGTAAATTGGAAGAACTCAATTTTCTTTTTGTTGCCCGATCCGGGATTCAAACCCGGGAACTCATGCAGTCAAGTCCACCAACTGAACCGTTAGACCACAGAGGCGAACTTGATGAAAATAATAATTAATATATACTTCAGCAGCTAAAATAAAGATTAAGCTAAACATAAGTAACATTGATGATGAAAAGTGGTAACGGCTCTATCATCAACATAATTATTAAGAGTAAGTGTTAGAGTCCTGTATCGACTCTCCCGGATAGATAAGTACCGCTACAGGAACACTATAGGTCACTACTACCCTGCAGCCACTACAAGAGCATTTGCTATATAATTCTGGTTTGAAAGGCAGGATAGCCGATAAATAATACGCAGTAATACGCAACAAGCTTGAAATCTTAACCTCAGCATGGAAATGGATCATCAATTTGGTATACTTTTACCACGAAACGATCTGATAGAACATTCCAATCATGGCCGTCAGCTATATCGAAACTAGATAATTAGGAGACTATAGTCTTACTTTAATATGTTTATTCGGTAACTAATTTTTTTTATAGAAACGTACCCTTTTATCATATTTATTGTCATATAATGGATATAATATAATGTTTTTGATAAATTTTATGAACATGAGGCACATAGGATGGTTAATTACCCGATGATGAGTGTTGACCATATGAGATCCGCTACGATAGAAGCTGGTATATGGGTTGCTAACATTTTTAAATCAGTACAATAGCAATAGGTCAATTAACGAAGTAAGTGGTCACAATATAGAAAAAAGAAAGAAAGAAAAACATTTATTTGCGGAATAGGTGTGTTAATGAGATGTTACAAAAATATTTAAGTATATCAACATATTCTACCACATTTTGTTGTGCAAATATTTTAACATTTATAAAAAATATTATTTAATTACATATTATGCTTTAACTTTTAAGTCAATCTATATATATAAAAGAAAGTGGTGTTAGTTACATGATTTATAACTCAAGAACGGCTTCACCGATTAGGCTGAAAATTGGTAAGGAGGTAACTTAAAACCGGGAGAAGGACATAGGGTTCTTTTTATCCTGTTCAATTGTGAGGAAACTGGGAAAAACAACATTTTAATTTTTCCCATACAAACTAAACGAGCGGAACGAAGTTCGCGGGAACAGCTAGTTATTTATATTTATAACTTATTTAATTAATTATTACCAAAACATTTAAAAACTATAATTAAATTTAACCGTGTCTACCGTAAACTACTACTACTATAATATGTACTATAAGTAGGTATGTACTATAATATATGTACTATAGATATTTTTCAATCACCATTAATCAACAATTCATTTAACCAGAATAATACGTAGAGTCACCAAAAAAACAGGCAATCGAGAGGTACTCTCGTCGCCACGTGTATGGAAGTGCTCGATATTTAACCGGAGCTAAGCTAAAGAGTTAACTGAAACCGCGTAAGGTTTAGGAAAGGCTGCCCAAGGAAAGTGCGCCGCTAAGCCGTCGCAGCCACATCGTGGGCGATCGTCCGCAGCGCACGTTACAAGAAGCATGGCCTGACAACGAGCGCGTGACGTCACGTGCTGCAAGACCTTCTAACTAATGCTAGTGATCTATGACCAGTAGTGGCATCACACTAAAGAATACACTTCCAAATTAATTACAGAACCTGACAGTATATATACTCAGCCAAGTAAATGTTTTTTAAACCACGATTCAGAGTTTTTATGTATATCTTGCAATTTCGTCAGCCTTTGTTTGAAGTCAAATATAAGCTTATAACAGATACAGCATTAAGAACAAAGTAAAGTATTAGTATTTGTATTTGTACATAACCAATGAATAACAATAATTGTAAAATTTACATATTCAACTTGCATATTTTCAACGCCATCTTGTAAACGTAGATAGAACTGACGATGCTTGTAGAGTTATGTAGAGTCGTAAAACAGTCTTATTTCTATCCATGTATTCTATATTATACTCGTATTTTCATTTCTATATTCTATTCTATAATGAAACACGGTGTATTCACATGAATTATTATATTTTAATTTTCTAATTTTTCTTTTTAAACGGTGCTAATAACATTTTATCCAAATGTATAATGACGGCGGGAATAGATGCAATACACATATGAAAATTTAATTTACTATTTTAATAAGTAATGATTATATTTCGCCAAATATTGCTCTCTAAAATCTAAATAAAAATGAGATGCCTTCCTAGTTTCTTTACTACAATCTTATCTTGACTTTGTTATTATTATATTACTATTTTTGTGAAAAAAAAAAATAAATTCATACCAATACGTAAAAAGATATTTTATTTCGTGTTCCAAAATTTAGGACTAAAGTAAAGACTAGTTGAAATGTTTCAATAACAGTAAATGTTTTAATTTGTTTCAGGATAACGAACACTGAAAGAAATGAAAGCCCTGGAACCGACGGCAGTGTATCTCCTGAACCACCTGACCGACCACCTGGGAAGGTTCGCCAAGTGCATCCGGAGCAAAAAGCTCAAGTCTTAGCATACGATTCCACATTTAGAAAAAAGAATAAGCCAAAAAGTTTACCTCTAGAAGATAATCAGTTATACAATCATCTGGCGAATACCAATGTGGCAATGTCACCATTGTATCCATTGACGCCAAACATTTGTGTGGAAGGTGGTAAAATTGAGTTCATCAAGTCACCAACAGATAGCGCAAGAAACAGTGTGGCACTAGTGTCGCCGCCGCAAACGCCCCTACTGGTGAGACGCGGTTCTAGAGAACAACGCGAGGTGCGGGCATGCAGCGACGAACCGGAAAAGTTTGACGGAGATAAGGTAGGTGGCGCTTGTTTCAATAAGTATTATAAATTACAAAAAAAATTAACCGATCTGAATATTATTTATAGAAAAACGAATCCACGTTTCATTGTTACTCCTGAACGGATGGAACAATTCTGATATTTATATTTTTATTATGTTAGTTATTTTCGGGAAAAGATTCTTTTAAAAAAGAAAAACCAGGAAAATGGGAAACCCAATGCTTTATTATTTCCATACATACTGTGGTAGTTATTAATGTAAAATAAAATCTTATCAGATCGTTGGACATAGTGTCTTTGAGTATTCTTGGGTTGTATTTGTTAGTATTAGTTGTACTTTTGCCTCCCACTTCTGGGAAATGGTCATGAAGATACTTAATTTTCTAGGAGTGTTTTAAACAATTCCAACTCACACATTGTCAAAATTTTAAAAAAATGTGAAGAAAGTTTTTTTTCTCAAATATGCTACTGTCAAGAAAGTACCAGGAAAAATATCGATCTTTTGATACACAAACTGTTTGTTTTCCAACAAAATTAATATAAATTAATAATTAATTTAGCTTTAGGAAAAAGAAAAAAGTCAGCTGAAGTCATATCTAGTGAATATGGTGGTTGCTCGATGATGTTTGTTGAGTGCTTGATCAAGAATCCAAAAACTTGAATTAGAAACTATAAACAAATAATACATTCCCAAAACTTTTTTGACCAAAATGTATTTTGATGTTCCTTAAGAATTGTGTTTCTTTTGAAACACATTATTAAGCAACTTTGTGAAGTTTAGGGTCGTATTTCAATTTGTTTCGACAGCTGTATTGTAATTGTTTGTCCCTTGGTAGAATCAAAGTATGTTTTCCCAAATATTGACATTGGCAAAAACTATAACATCAGCCCTTTATACATACTATTATTACGACATCCATATTTTATGCACCTGTTTTATGTTAGTGGATTTTTTCTTTTTTTTTGAATGACTAATTATGTTGCTAATCTCGCGATTTCATGCAACTTCACCCGGCTTTGTGGGCCGAGCAGAATGCTCAGCCCGAGACATCATTATTTAAAAGCATGGGGCTGTTACCTACGACACCAGCACCAAGGGCTGCCTCCCGGGAGACCATACCTCGACTTGGTGCTGCGTTCTGGTTACTGGGTGGATTGGGAGGAGTAATATTGGCGGCTCGTCGCTCGGCGTTAGGCGCCGGGCGCAAGAGAGGTCTTCGTCTCCGAGACCGGCGACGACGGTAATGTTAGTGGGTAAAGAAATTAATGCATTCGGAAACTATAAATGACTGTGTAACCTTTTTCCTTCAGGTTAAAAATAAAGTCTAAACGACTCAAGAAGAGTCACACACAGCATGTGTATGACTCTTAAATTTTAGCGTAGTAAAACTGCAAAAAACTGACTTCAAACCGAAAAAGTGACTATTTTCCTAGATTTCATCATATTATCCAGACTTTGTAGCAATACGATATAGATGTACGTTATTTCATATAAAAAAAGAGTTATTAAAATAAAATTAAACATTTTTAAAATCGGTTAAAAAATGACGAGAGAAGTCTTACATAAGAACTTACATACAAACATATAGGAGTCGAAAGTATAACCTACTCCTTTTTAAAAGTCGGTTGACAATTACCGAAGTTCACCCTGTGCCGGTGATGGAAACTATAAATATTGCGTCATGACATAATATGTTTTAGAGCAGAGGTTCCCAAACTTATTTCAAGTAACGCCCACTTTGAAAATCAGTGCTTTTGTAACGCCCCCTCCCCGCTTTTTCTTGTCAAAATCCTAAATAATATTATATTTGACTCGCCTGGAGTTTAACACAACCATTTTTTTAGGTTTCTTAACCGCCTTATCTAGGCCTCCAGCGCCCATATTATCGTTATCGCCCACTTTGAGAAATACTGCTTTGGAACGTATAATAAATACTCATTAGGTTAGTTTTTATACTTCTTATCGTCGGTACTTGGTAGATTTCCATTCTTGATACAAATTATTTACAAACACTTTTACTTTCCACACTATAATTACTACTTATTAGGTTGATAATACTTCCTTCAGTCTTGAATTGTTTTGTAAGAGATTAGTACCTAAGTTTAAATTTATTGTTTTTGGTTTAATCGGCAACGTTTTTGCGTGAAAAAGATTTATACATATTACTGTTTTGTAATATTAAAAATGTTATGGACTTGAAGTAAAACAGTAAGCTCACATGACATAAAGGGAATGTATTAGCCAAGTGGATTTCACCAAGTTACTTTCCTCTCCTGATTCGGATCTCCACCCGTAATGGCTACATTAAAACTTAGCTGTAAAGATCCAAATCCCACCTGAACGCAGTTTCAATCAATATATAAATCCCCTTTTAAGGCGTAATCCGTCCCCAGACAATCTTACAAAGACACCCGTGATAGCAGCCTTCAAAAACAATTTAGGCGCGACTAAACACGCATTAAGCTACATCAGACCAATTACTTTAAGTTCTTTACAAAGTTTAAGTTCTTTCAATTAAATATACCCGTATTGCCACATCATCTTCATCAATTACGATATCATCTTTGGTTGTAAGTTAGACTTGCTTTGTCCACGTGTTTTTTTATGTATAAAACATCTCCGTAATGAAATATATAAAACAAAATAACTTAATATAGCGGAAATTCGGTCTTAGTTTTAGTACTTACAAAGTGCTTACAAATACTTATAAAGAAGTAAAAGTAATAATCTATATCTGAAACAAATTATTTCCTTTTTAAAAAAGTATAGCTTTTATGTCTCATCAAAAACTTCATAACACGACTATTTCAACTTTTAATAAAATAAATGAATATGTTTTATGTAATACCAACTAATGTTTATAATCTAATGCGATAGAAATATATTACGTTCTTCAAATCCATACATATATATACCTATATTAAATGCAAAAGTCAGTTTGTTACGGTTTTATGCCTAAAACGTATCAAACTTGTTAACAGTCGGTCTAGCCGACTGTTAACAAGTTTGTTACGCATGTAGATAACATTAATAGGCTAATATGTTTTAGAAAAATCAACATCCAAAAGACTATAATTGGAGATGAGAGTTTGTATAAAAATCTATCAAACGCTGATGAACTTGCGGGAAAACAGCTAATTTCACTCAAGGATAAAGTAGCATTCTAAGGGTGAAATAATTTTTGAAATCAGTCTAGTAGTTTTGGAGCCTATTCATTTCAAACAAACAAACAAACGAAAAATCAAACATTTCTTCTTTATAATATTAATATAGAAAATAAAATCCTCAGCTAGTTTGTTTAAAAGTAACAATATGTGATCTAAGCGCGATCGATCGCTATATGTCGAGTAAAATCGATTTACGTAAGCAATCGTATATTTTTGCTTGTTACTAAATACGAATCATAAATTAACTAGCGGCCCACCCCGGCTTCGCACCTTCCTCTTCGATCACCTTATCTATCAAAATAAAACGCATCAAAATCCGTTGCGTAGCTTTATAGATTTAAGCATAAAAAGAGATATAAAGACAAAGGAAGCGACTTTGTCTTATACTGTGTAGTGATAAACAAACATGGTGTGACTTCACATCGTGTTATAAATTTTCCCCGTGTTGGTCCGGGCTCCTTTGCAGAATAGACCATCTGCCTTCCTGCCAGGCAGCTCGTAAAAGGCGAGCATAGGCTTACCGTCACTAACACAGTGACATCCTACTAGGTGGTAGAGTTTCGCAGCGAGTGACCCGATTGGTACTACCGCCTTACCTATTCCTGCCGCCATAACGTCATGACGTGTTCCGGTTCGGAGGGTAAGGCCGGTAAACTTACTTTTGCTCGAGGCCTAACATCCCGGCCTCAGGTTGGCAACGCACCATTACCACCTTTGGTGTCTCTAGGCGGCGGGAATTTCTTACCATCAGGAAATCCGTCTGCTTGTTTGCCTTCCAATATCATAAAAAAATAATCCCAACTGAGCAAAATTTCTATATAGTTAATAAGCAAATAGTTTTTAAACCGTCCTTTTGCAGTGATAAGCGCAAGAGCGACATTCAAATGAATGCAAATGACATTGACCAAGGCGTCTGCTGGCTCAGGATGCAAAGGAGGTCGCATTAAACTGAATTAATTGGTCTCCTGCGTTAATATAGCCTCCATGATGGTAATTTAAAATTTATGACAATTTTCTTCGTCTCTACTTCACTAGATAGTATAAAACAAAGTCGCTTCCTCTGTCCCTATGTCTCTTTGTATGCTTAAATCTTTAAAAACATGCAACGGATTTTAGTGCGTTTTTTTTAATAGATAAAGTGTTTAAAGAGGAAGGTTTATAGGTACATTTCGTACCAGTGCAAAGCCGGGGCAGACTGCTAGTATAACATAAAAAGATTTTGTGTTATTTCCTCTTTTTTAACACCGACAGAAAACAGCGGTTATAAGTTTGACGTGTCTGTGGCATCATAATTCCTAAAAGGAAGATCCGATATCGTTGCGATTTTTAGTTTAAAAAATGGCTCTTACTGACATTACATCGAAAAATTTTAATTTTATGATTATGTTCAGGTAACAGGAGGCAAAAGATCGAGATACATATCCTGGCAGTAAGAAAAATACATCATATATTCTAACTTAAAATCTTAGACCCGAATGCTATGGCTCTTGGGTAAGACTTTGCGTACTGACTACTTTGTTGTGGTAGCAGGAATAAATTAATGAGAAACAAATAAAATCAAAAAGGAAAATCAGAAACAAAGACAATCGTGAACTTGGCGTAGATACACGACATGTTGGCTATATAAAAAAAAATATCTTCACGCCCATATCCCCGAAGAGGTAGGTACAACCAGGGCACCTACTACTAGCTGAAGATACTAAGTCCCACAATGTTGGATAGGTGGCAAGCCTATCGCCAACCGGGCACATATCCTATCCGGAGCAACATTTTTTTAAATTAGAAAATTGGAAAAACCCAATTTTTTTTTGTTGCCCGACCCGGGATTCAAACCCGGGATTCATGCAGTCAAGTCCTACAACTAAACCGCTAGACCACAAAGGCGATATTTAAAAAATAAGTATCATCAAAATTAAAATATGTCTACATGTGAACATATAAATAATACGTACGTAGATAATGTAAAATTACGTAAGCCTAATAATATATAGAAATACAAAGAAAGAATAGATGAATGACGATTTAAAACAAAAATCAGGTTTGTTAGACGTAGTGCTCTTGTAGTTGTACCCGACTCCAAAAAAACACTAACTACTATTACTAGTAACAAAACAATAGTTGTGAAACTTTACCACTTAAATGGTAGTTTAACGACGCAAGTTATGCGGAGCAGGTAGGCAATTTTCCTATGTTATTTTAAGGGGACCGGGACCAACGCAGTATTGGTGATACCAAGATATGTGATAATTAAGCAAACATCTAAGCATTATCTTCTTATCTGTAATCTCATTATGGTATCTACTCGTCTGTTTTATCTTTAGACTCATTATAATCTGTGGTTTTGTCATCAAGGTGACGTCTCACAAAAATAACCTAAATTTCTCTTATTTTGCTATTAATCAACTATTAATTTTATGATCTATCAAAGGACTACTTCTGCAAGAAGATTTCCATAAATGTAGTACATCCTGTGTTTGATATTTTGCAATTCATCTGATTATCCTAAAGTCACACAATATTATGAAGGTACAATGAATCCTGCGTCTCAAATAGTGTGGTTTTTGGAAAGGAACTGTTACATCGTTTGGTTAATAGTGCTTGTGGCATTTTTCGTGTTTTTATTACTCGAAAACAGAATACGAAAAAAATCTGTACATAAACCTTGAAATCCTGGCTAAAGTGGTTTTGGACCTTAACGGCATGTACGAACCAGTGTTATTTTCATACACAACTTTAAGTTTCACATGGACTGCTTTCTAACTTGATTTTACAGGCCGAGGAAAGTGTATTTATAATATGAAACTATGCTAAAACTTAATTTTACAGGCCGAGAAAAGTGTATTTACAATACGAAATGATTTATTTGTGATTAATAAAAGATAATTTAAAAAGGCCGTTAATTTTTTTTACATATATAGACAGTGCCTGATTAAGCATATGTGAGATTTGTAGCAAGTGTTGTGAACTTCTTAATAAATTTTCTTATTCGTATCTATGAAATTTTGGATCTGAAAGGCGTTTCTTATGCAGCTTGTAAGAGGTTAGCGTCGCTTCATTTATAAAAAACACTGGTAAGAGTTTTGGGATGACTCGACCTTCGAGGCTATTCAGTATCTTTGTAGTGATAATCACTGGGTAAAATGTACACCAAATAGCTGTAAATTTTATATTTTCTATCTCCTGTGACAAACAGAAATACAATGGAGAGAAATTCCTTTATGGACAGTTAGTTTACTTTTTGGGAGATAGCAAAATACAAAACACGTCATTTGACAGCTATTTGATGAACACTTAACTCAGTGATCATTACTAAAAAGATACTGAATAGCCCTGACCAGCCAGCTGGTTGGAGTGGTTAATATCACCATTTTACCTGGTACCACAGCAAGTAACTATTGCTGAAGTGAATTTAAGATATCTTTAAAGCGTGACATGAAAATTTTAAATGAAACAAATTGATGATATATTCACATTCACAAATGACAGAACGGTGAGTCATAACCATAACGGTAACGAGTGCTCTCCGGTTTGAGTGCCAGTCTATCCATATCCCATTGAGGAGGAGCATTAGCTTAAGTGGCACATATGTTATTTGTTCCCTTTGGTAATGTACCGTGAAGTTCACGCGTTTTACTTTACCCACTTTAATGGTGCTTTTCGGGTTATAGGTATTTGGTACAGTCATTAGGTGCTTTTGTTTGTTTGGATTGTGAGAAAAGGATAGGAATGTTATGTCCTATTCGGAATGTTTATGCTCAAGAACTGTCGAAAAGCATTTGAAAAGGATGTTTCTAACCAGAGACTGAAATAAAAAATTCCTTGTGTATGTTTACAGCATAAGGTAAGGAACTTGCTGCTTTTTTTTGCTTAAGGTAAGGTGATACCAATCCGGGCATGTGATTGCAGGTCTACCACGCAGTCACAACCATGAGAACAGTCACTAAGGGACCAAAGTTAGTTTCTTATGAGCTCCTTTGTTGTAATCTAGGGTAAACTACCTTTCACGCTTGTACTCCTTACCGTTAAATACTTTAAAAAACACCGTTTTGTGTTCGAAGAAGTTTTGTTATAAGTATATTATTTTTTTTATGTTATAGGAAGGCAAACAAGCAGACGGATTTCCTGATGGTAAGAAATTCACGCCGCCTAGAGACACCAAAGGTGGTAATGGTGCGTTGCCAACCTGAGGTCGGGATGTTAGGCCTCGTGCAAAAGTAAGGTTACCGGCTACCTTACCCTCCGAACCGGAACACGTCATAACGTTATGGCGGCAGGAATAGGTAAGGCGGTGGTACCAATCCGGGCGAGTCGCTGCCAAACCAGTCGGATGTCACGGTGTTAGTGATGGTAAGCCTATGCTCGTCTTTTACTAGCTGCCTGGCAAGGAAGGCAGATTTTCTATTCTACAAAGGAGCCCGGCCAACACGGGGGATTAGCATGCAGTGAGCTAACATTACAACTGACGATGTTACAATTTTACCTATAACATTAGAAATATGCATGGTTGTGCAAGTGCAATAAATAAACACAAACACAACTAGTTACACAAATTAAATCTAACCTCAAAGTGAGCAAATTATATGCTTGTGTTATACTTATGTCTTGTTATACTTTAACAGATACCAAAACAAATTTAATAAAGTTCCCAGACCCGGAAATGCAGACATTTAAATGTGCATCACACAAATGCCTGCCTACGTCGGGTATCGAACCCACGCCTCATGGTAGATCGGTATAGTTGTAGGCTAGCTACTCTACCATCGAGGTGATCAAAAGGTCAGCTCTATTGACATAGCCACCACTTTTAGGACCTCACGCAGTTTGGTCCGAACTACAAAAGAGTATGTCTCATTCGCTCTCTTAGGTCATTAGGTAGTACTTGCATACTCTTAGGTTCGCTTCTGACTAGTTCAGAATTAAGTTAAAAACTAAGTTGAATATTCAAATAAATGTCGCAATAATAAAATAACGTAGCTAATACAGATTCAGATAAATTCATACAACGCTACACGCGCGATGCGTACCTACAATACGTTATCTACGCAGCACAGATTAAAAAAGCACCATAGATTATAAAGCGTTTGACAGATTTGAAACCGCGTTTTTGCATGCAAAAGCAATCAATCACATTGATAACTGTCATTTAATAGATGGTCTTCTTTTGGTGTTGCCAGTGTTGTTTTGTCGTGCGTTCGGATTAAAATATCGATTTTCGGTGCCCCTGAATGATTGCTTAGGGGACAATGTTTTGACAAATTGAAAATTTCTGGACGTGTTTTTAGAGTATTAATATCGTCATGGTTGTTTCAACTGTTTTATTTTCTGCTACGATTCAAATGAAAACGCGTTAATTAATTTATCATAGATAGATATTGTCAAGTTTTTTGTAATTTTGACGTTAATGTTCATCTTTTTTCCCGCCAAGCTTCCGCTCCAATCAGCTTGTCACTAACCTTGTAACTAAGACTACCCTAAAGCTATGTACCGTATTCGTGTCTTGGTTTAGAGGGTCAGAGAACAGTTAAACTTACGCAAAGAGATTAAAATTGCAACTTTATAATGGAGCATTATTTTTTACTATTTCTGTTGTCATACCGTCCGTGATTTATAGGTATTCCCTAAACGTACTCAAACTTACTCCAAGGTTCAACGTCGCGACGCACCCTAGGCGTCGATAGACTTCGTGTATTTTCTTTTAAAGGAGATATGGCTTGTTCGTTGCCTTTTGAAACAATTTGAATTTCTCCGTGTTAGTCCGAGTCGGCTGAGTAGAATATACCATCTGCTTCTCTGTCAGGCAACTCGTAAGAGGCGAGAAATGGTTAAAATATAGGTCATCACTCACAAGACTACTCGTGATAGAGTGCTGTGCAGCAGCTTGCCTGGCTATGGATCCACCGTCCTACCTATTCCTGCCGCCATAATGCCTTTGTCATGTTCTGGTCCGGATGGTAAGGTAGCCGGTAACTTGTACGACGATAGGACTAACGTCCCGGGCGCAGGACAGCGACGCACATGTAACATCTTTGGCACATGACACGGTCATTTTTTTAAATTAAAAATAAAACACAATGGCACTAGACTTTCACATAGCAAGTAGTTTAATTAAATTCTAACAATTAAATACTTAAATTCAATATTGTACATAGTGTAAAACAATGAACTAAATAAAATATGAAAACCACAATGTGAATATGGAATGTAAAAATGGCGGCGATGCGTCCAAAAATTTGAATTTGATCGAGCGCTTCTATACGTGCAGTCCACGTGTCGTTCAGCGCCATCTGTCGAATAATTATTACAAATATGGCCGTTCTGGCAGCTAGCCAACGAACTTTCCCGTTTTTACAACCATGTAAGCCTGGACAGCGTAGGTATGTGGTAAGGGTTATTTGTTATCGTGTTGGTCTTATAGTAAAGATGATAATCGTCCCAGGCCAAAGTCGAAGGTTAAAATCCTATGTATGGCATTCCTAATTAGAATTTTTATATTCTAATAAATTTATAGTGTAAATTTTAGTGTGCGTCTGAAAATAATTTGCAAATTGCAGCCACAGGATTCGCAACATAACAATAACAGGCGCAAGCTTGTTCTTGAATCAAAGATTTTCCAATTTTGCTTGAACAATTTTGAGTTTTTGTTAGAATTAAGTGGGGCTCCTAACCTTTAATCACAACAGGAAATATTTCTTAAAATAACATTTTGAGTATAAAGTCGTCATAGCTACTCCCTAGCTACTTCAATTGCTTTTTCTGCAATATGCTCCCTCTGTCTGTTTCTCTTTGTGATTTCAAAATTGGCATAATACATGTTACTTGATTTTTTGATGTTATCTATCTGTTAATAGATGTCTGAGTTACTTCTTTCCTTACTAGGAGTTACTGGGTAAGATGAATTTTAAGCTGGATTGGCTTGGAAGTAAAACCTCGTTAGAGCACTTATTAGATTTAGTATACCTACGAGAAGATTGGTTCAATCTGGTAAATATTTCGTTTTAGTTAAAGACAAGAGATCATTTGAGTTTATTTCTAATAAAAAGTAGGTACACAACGCGAACACACCAAGATTTTAACACTGCATTTTCAACATGAGATTAAGAAATAGTCTGCGAAGGGAGACATAAAAGGCAATTTTCTTTTTTTTTATATATAAGAGGAGGCAAACGAGCAAGTGGGTCACCTGATGGAAAGTGATCACCGCCGCCCACGGTCATCCGCAACACCAGGAGTATCACAAATGCGTTGCTGACCTTTAAGGAATGAGTACGCTCTTTTCTTGAAGTTCCCTAAGTCATAATTGTTTGGGAATACCGACCTCGGTAACTGATTCCACAAAGATGTTGTGCGAGGTAAGAAATGTCTTCGGAATCGCACAAACTCTCTAAATTTCCCTAATGTCCCTATGTTTATCTGAGTCTCTTATAAAGAATAGACTATATGCCTTCCTGCAAAGTAGCTCTTACGAAACGATTTTCTTACTTGGAGGATTCTCAAGACCGAGCATGTTAAAGTTGAAGAATTAGGAAGGTGGACCCTGGCATTCGCGTGGATTAACACCGGGAGTGTAATGAGTCCGGGAAATGAAAAACAAAAAAGCAATGAATTATCGCCTCTATCGTCTAGCGGTCCGGGTGTTGGACTTTGCTGCATGAGGTCTCGGGTTCGAATCCCGGGTCAGCCAACAAAAAGAAAATTGGATTTTTCCAATTTTCTAATAAAAAAAATGTTGGTCGGGATTGGAAATGTGCCCGGTGTGTAGGCTTGCCACCTATCAGTGTGGGTGCCCTGGTTGTGCCTCTGCCTACCTCTTCAGGGATATGGGCGTGAAGATACTTTTTTTTAAGGCATCCTTGGTGTTAGCGTCACTTGAACATCATCATAATTTATCTAACCTCGCGTTTTACATACACGATGCTACATGTTATATTAGTGCACGTTTGGACAGCATTCATGCCGGGTGTATTACATAATAACACTAGCAGCCTGCCCCGGCTTTGCATGGGTATAAAATATACATGTAAACCTTCCTCTACAATCACTTTATCTTTTTTTAAAAAAAACGCATTAAAATACGTTGCGTAGTTTGCAAGATTTAAGCATACAAATGTACATAGAGACAGAGGAAATGACTTTGTTTTATGCTTTGTGGTGATAAGCAACCTCATCTATTCCCATATCTATAATATAAAAATGAATCGCTAAATGTGTTGGTAAGCGCATAACTTCCGAACGACGGGACCGATTTGGCTAATTCTTTTTTTATTGTATTTGTTATTACCAGGAGAAGGTTTTTGTGAAAAGAAATACCGGGAAAGTTGCAGGGAAAATAGGAAAAATATATAATATAAAAATGAATCGCTAAATGTGTTGGTAAGCCCATAACTTCCGAACGACTTGACCGATTTGGCTAATTCTTTTTTTATTGTATTTGTTATTACCAGGAGAAGGTAATAACACAGAAATATCGGGAACGTTGCAGGGAAAATAGGAAAAATATTACTTCAATATTTTCAATTCTGAACGGGTGAAACGAAGTTCGCCGGAGCAGCTAGTCATTAAATAATAGTTATCAAGTCATTAAAAATAAAATATATTGCTTCCCACACTGCTGTAGTTTCAATATAGCGTTCTGTCCCTTACATTTAGGCTACGGTTATATCTTACCAGCAGGAGAGCTATTAACTTTTTCGCAATCTTATCACATAAGGTCTTGGTCTTGGTCTGCAAAAAGAAAGGTCTGCAGAGCTTGCACAGTACAAACAGGAATACCACAAAGATTATCATCTTTTGAATAGGCATAGGACTTTTGAATTATTATTTTTTTATAACATTGAAAACAAACAAGCAGACGGATTTCCTGATGGTATTAGAACTATCTAAGCCGCCTAGAGACACCAAAGGTGATAATGGTGCGTTGACAACCAGAGGCTGGGATGTTAGGCCTCGAGCAAAAGTAAGTTAACCGGATACCTTACCCTCCGATCCGGAACACATCATGACGTTATGGCGATAAGAATAGGTAAGGCGGTGGTACCAATCCGGGTGAGTCGTTGCGAAACTCTACTTTCTAGTAGGATGTCACGGTTTTAGTGACGGTAAGCCTATGCTCGCCTTTTACGAGCTTCCTAGCACAGGAAGGCAGATGGTCTATTCTAAAAAGGAGTTTAGTAGTAAATAAAAGACCAAAACCTGCAACCAAAAATATGAAACACCACTTTACTCATACATAAATAGCTGTTACACAATAACCGTACCAAGGCTTTCAGAAAGAGATCAAAAAGGCAAAGGATCAAAGCAGCAATTATATGAACGCATTTGTACTACAGACAAACGGCTGATCGCGGAGGCGGCCTCAAAGAAGCAATCCATTTGCAAAATTTTCCATTACTCAAATTGGGTTCGCGGGGACTTGGTGTGACATTTGGTTACGTGGTTTATGTTACCAGTATCCAACTTCAATTTCGTTAATTTAAAATCCTTAATATTTTTGTACGAGAAAGGATCGCCGAGGGACCAACGTTTTACACGATATTATATGGACGAGGCTTGGTTGCCAATTCAGATAAAATTAATATCATACAGGGACAAATCTTTCCGTGTTAAATATTAAAAGAAAATATTTATTTCTAGACGGACTCACTATACCTACTACACTACGAAAAAATATATATAAGTGGAATAAATGAGACAATTGATATTAATATGAATAATTTGATATTATCGCCTGTGTGGTCTAGCGGTTCAGTTGTCGGACTTGACTGCATGAGATCCCGGGATCGATTCCCGGTTCGGGCAACAAAAAGAAAAAATGCTCGGGATTGGATATGTGCCCGGTTGACGATAGGCTTGCCACCTTTTACATTGTTGGACTTAATGTCTTCGTCTAGTCGCTGGTGCCCTTGTTGTGCCTCTGCCTACCTCTTCGGGGATATAGACGTGACGATACTTACTTTGATTTTTAAATGATACAAAAAAAATTAAAAAAAACGTAACAAAATGTAGTAACACGAGTCTACTTCTGAGAAACATCTCTTGGGTTGGGCATGACCTCAATAATTTCAGTAATTTCCATTCCATCAGCAACTAGCAACATTAAATAATTCCATCGCGTCGATTGCTCTACCTAGACTAGTAAAAAGCAATAGTTACAAAGATTCTATAAATTTTAAAGAAAGAAAAAATTTCGCCCCAGATAGGATTTGAACCTGTAGCCTTTCGTCTCAAGCCGACGAATGCTCTAACCAATTGAGCTACTGAGGATTCAAGTACCGTGGCGAAATTTTTAATTCCTTTCTGACCCGTTAACGCGGGTAGTTATGTCCTATAGATACACAATTCTGAGTACCCACCAAATGAGTTCATCATTACAGATGAAATTCACATTTTAGAATGGCTATAACTTTTGTTTCTCGCATTTCTTGTTTCTTCCCAAGCACAGGGCAAGTGCTAAAATAAAAATAAGTTACAAATATTGTTGAGACCGAAAAAAATCAATTTAGAATCAAAGTTTTTGCAAATAAAAACATAAGAAATTATCACATTACAATAAAACATTCGGAAATAACAAAAAGCGAATCCTTACCTATTTTTACCCCTCTAAAGACAGGGTTTGACGCTATTGTGTTCCGGTTCAGCAACAGCCACAGGACGGTGACCTGTAACTCCGTGGCTATCTGTTACCATTAGTTGTAGGACACGGTCATCTATTACTACTAGCAGAGTTATTTTTTTTATGTTATAGGATGGCAAACAAGCAGACGGATTTCTTGATGGTAAGAAATTCACGTCGCCTAGAGACACCAAATATGGTAATGGTGCGTTGCCAACCTGAGGTCAGGATGTTACGCCTCGATCAAAAGTAAGTTTACCGGCTACCTTATCCTCCGAACCGGAACACGTTATGACGTTATGGCGGCAGGAATAGGTAAGGCGGTGGTACCAATCCGGGCGAGTCGCTGCGAATCTCTACCGCCTAGTCAGATGTCACTTCCGTCAGTCAGATGTTATTTCCTTGTTTCCAATTTTTAACCAGTTTACTGGGCCAATAAAGGACAGATTTTGAAGGTTTTTTTTTGCTAAAGTACATGATTATTCCAAGGTGGATAAAGTGATATATTTCAAAAAAAAATCTGATCGCGACGGACGTGGCAATGAAACTAAAGTCAGTATTTGAAGTTACTCTGAGCTTAAATTAAACAAAATTATATGCACTATTACTACTACACTATACTTAGTCTGGCCATAAATACTGTTACACTTAAAAATAAAAAAATATTACATTTGAATTTCGAATCTGTCATTTTTATACGATTGTTCATTGTGTTTTCTCATTTTGGCGCCAATACATTGTACAATATTTTGCGATATTAAAATGGAGTGGGGTGATAAAGAGAACCGAATCGCTGTGATTGCATTACACAAAGTAGGTATGGAGCCAAATGCAATTTTTAAAACTCTCCATACACTTGGTTTTAGTAAAATGTTTGTGTACCGGGCTATTAATAGGTACAATGAGACTTCCTCTGTTTGTGACAGAAAAAGATCTGGCCGTCCACGTAGTGTTCGTACGAAAAAGGTGGTCAAAGCAGTAAGGGAAAGAATTCGAAGAAATCCTGTCCGAAAGCAAAAGATTTTATCTCGGGAAATGAAGATAGCACCTAGAACCATGTCGCGTATTTTAAAAGATGACTTAGGACTTGCAGCCTATAAGAGACGCTCTGGTCATTTCTTAACTGATAATTTAAAGAAGAATAGGGTCGTAAAATCGAAACAATTACTGAAGCGGTACGCAAAGGGAGGTCACAGAAAAATTTTGTTTACGGATGAGAAAATTTTTACAATTGAGCAACATTTTAACAAACAAAATGACCGTATTTATGCTCAAAGCTCTAAGGAAGCTTCCCAATTAGTCGACAGAGTGCAACGTGGACATTATCCAACTTCAGTGATGGTTTGGTGGGGTGTTAGCTATGAAGGAGTGACTGAGCCATATTTTTGTGAAAAAGGTATCAAAACATCGGCACAAGTGTATCAAGATACCATTCTTGAGAAGGTAGTTAAGCCCCTTAACATCACCATGTTCAATAACCAAGTATGGTCCTTCCAGCAAGACTCGGCGCCGGGTCATAAAGCTCGGTCCACGCAGTCTTGGTTGGAAGCGAACGTTTCGGACTTCATCAGAGCTGAAGACTGGCCGTCGTCTAGTCCCGATCTTAATCCGCTGGATTATGATTTATGGTCAGTTTTAGAGAGTACAGCTTGCTCTAAACGCCATGATAATTTGGAGTCCCTAAAACAATCTATACGATTGGCAGTGAAGAATTTTCCCATGGAAAGAGTGCGTGCTTCTATTGATAACTGGCCTCAACGTTTAAAGGACTGTATTGCAGCCAATGGAGACCACTTCGAATAAGCTTTTCATATTTTTAATTGTTGTATATTTATGTATTAAACTAACACACTGTAAAAGTAATATATGTTATTTGCAGTTAAAAAAATATTTTTTTTCTTTATTACAATATTTATGGCAAGACTAGGTATATAAGTATGTACACGTCATATACTATTTTAATTATGCGCTTCGGCTATATTCGTCAAGCTTCGGAAATCTGAATGTATTTTAAAGATATTTATATAGAGTTGTTGTTACATAATTAATCATTTCGCTTAAATTTAGATTAGGTCAGCTAATTTAAAAATAAAAGTATACTGTGTCTCTTGCCATCAGCTCATACCAAAATGAAAATCCCAGATTAAAGAAAAGCACTTCCTTCATAGTCGAGGTACTGGCGAGTTTTGGCCGCTAAAACAACGATCACACATTGGTTTCTTGATCCGTTAAATTCGTAAACACGAAATATACCGAGGCGCATAATTTAAATAGCATATGTGTACCCATTGTTTCAATATATTTTGGAATAAAACTCGCGCCTTTCAGTCATGAGTCCAAAAGGACTGTACCCCCCTCCATCCATCTGTACAAATGTCGTTAATAAATTAGGGTTGAGTGACATCTTATCTGGTGGTGTGGATTGTTCCATCCTACATGTATCATGAAAAGGCCGTTGTTGGACGGACACGCCGCGCATTCATCGGACGGTTCAATAACAATCATTAGGCGAATTAAAATTACACAGAGCAGCTATGGTGTTTGTTGCAAGTCAAAAAAAAAATTGTTTTTCTAGTGTTGAATGATATAGAAGCCTATATTGATGGTATTTTAAAAAGTGCCTTCGCGCCCATATCCTCGAAGATGTAGGCAGAGACACAACCAGGGCACCCACGACTAGCCGAAGATTCTTAGTCCCACAATGTGATAGGTGGCAAGCCTATCGCCAACCAGGCACATATCCAATCCCGAGCAACATTTTTTTATTAGGAAATTGGAGAAACCCAATTTTCTTTTTGTTGCCCGACCCGGGATTCGAACCAGGGACCTCATGCAGTCAATTTTGATATGGTATTTTAATGGGATAAAATAGCAAACAAACACACAACCTACTGAGCTACGGATGAAAAAGCCTACCGTTATGTCACACTGGAGTCTGGACCTACTGAGAACTGAGTGTTAGGTTTTTCAAGGAATGAAATGAATTTCGATGGTGCAGCTAAGTTTATAAACTAACACTTACAATACTGCTATTTAAATTATGCGCTTCGGCTTTACACGTCTCATACTTTATACTTTTATTTTTAAATTGGCTGACCTAATCTAAATTTAAGCGAAATGATTAATTATGTGTAAAAACAACTTTATGCAGATATCTTTGAAATAATTTCGGATTTCCGAAGCTTGACGAATGTAGCCGAAGCGCATAATTTAAATAGTACTACTGTACGTAATAGCAGTGGTGGAGGGTCCCTATATCCCGATTGGATAGCCGGATACTTTGTCGAGTTTAAAATTCGTATTTCGTAAAAGTAGAATAAGTATGTTACGGTTTTTTTTTGTTATTGGAAGGCAAACAAGCAGACGGATTTCCTGATGGT
The DNA here is from genome assembly GCA_002245505.1 of Calephelis nemesis. Lineage (NCBI taxonomy): Eukaryota > Metazoa > Arthropoda > Insecta > Lepidoptera > Riodinidae > Calephelis > Calephelis nemesis. The sequence goes on from NJDD01009359.1 coordinate 74,288, forward strand.
AAGAAATTCAAAGCGTCTAGCTAGGGACACCAAATGTGGAAATATTGCGCTGCCAACCTTAGGACGGGATTTCAGGCCTCGAGCAAAAGTAAGTTTACCAGCTACCTTACCCTCCGAACCGGAACACGTCCCGGACCAACACAGGGGGGGGATTAACAAAAATACTATTTCCAATCAACAGGAAATCCAACTGTTTCCAAAATTGCTATTTACAAAATCGTCTTAACGTATAGATCTAAAAAAAACTGCAATTAGATTTACCTGTTCCACATTAGTCTATGATTAGTTGGTACAGTCGAGATGACCAGTGCTTATTGTGATGTGCAGTGAGATCACCGATTCATAACACAAAATATTATTTGTTTGTGGTCATTTGTTCAGTGAATGTAAGCTATTAAAAAACAGCCGTTTGGATCAACGATAACCTGAAATAATATAGTTTTTTAAGCGTTCTTAAACAGTTAGAGTTGATTATAAGTTTTACATTAAATTGCCACTAGTTTTACAACAAAAATTAAAATGATATTCTGATAATAATTCGCTAAAGCTAAAAGATAATAAGTTAATTATAAATAGTGAAATAATATTAAAAGACTAAAGAATAATAACAAGAAATGAACCACGTGTTTATGTGCATTAATTCAAAAACGTGTAATTTCAGCAATGTTAGTGTATATTAAATAAAATTATGTTCGTTAAAATACTTCAGTGCAATAAAATATGTTTGTGAAATGTGGAGATGTGATAAAGAAAAAAAATGTAATAAAGTGAAATTTTCAGTGTCACTTAGCGTTTCACTAGGTTTCAAATCACAAAAAAATAGTAAGGAACTTATTAAGTGAATGAAGCGGTCATGACTTAAAAAAATATTTAAAAATTTTCTAAACTGAATATTTCAACTCTTAAAATATGAATACGGTTCTTCTAGTTTTTATAATTGAACACGCATAAAATGAAAGGGATCCATGATGTTTCAAAGCAGTATGTATGTATAATTTTGACTGTTTGAGTCAATCACACAGACGTAGGTGTCTGACATTAGACACCGTTAAATTTCAAATGAAAAAGATATAGAGCAAGATAATTTCATTTACAATAATATATTAAAATTCATTGAACTTAAGAATCACTACAATCGTACAGTGTGTCACCAACTTATTTATTCAATAGGCGGAACTAAATCGCAATTTTGTGAAACGTCATTGTGCTATGAATGTACAAATATTAGAACACCATCTTATTTACTTATTAGAACGCCATCTTTATTTCTCAAGACCAACTCCGTTGTTTCCAAAGTTTTTAGTGCGCCATCTGTGATCTTTTATCGTTATCATCAATATGTTTGTGTGTGTCAAATGCATGGTTGTGTGGGTAATGTTTTATTTTTTGATTTAATGAACTTTATAAGAATTATTATTGAAAAATATTAGCGTTCTGCACTTCACCTACATATAAACTATAAGTGTGCCAAATTTTATGCTGCTGCGTCCGCGCAATTTTCGTAAAAAGGGGTCCAAAGTTTTTATTTCACTTATTAATATATAGATGAACACGGAAAATAAAATTATTATTACTGTTTATTGTATTTTACTAATGAGTGTATTGTCATTTATTTTATTTTATATCATTCAATATTTTAGTAACATTAACGCACTAGCGACGCTGTTTACTAAACATAATATAATATGTTGGCCGCACTGTATACATGCCAATATATTTTATGTGTAGTGCTACCGACCTATGTGTTTAGTGGTTGAAATTTGTACGATACCACTTTTTCGTGAAACGTCATTCCGTCATCAGTTCTGAAGTGTGACCATTAAAAGTGTAATTCCGTCAACTATATTGTTATTACTGTTTATTTTAATTTATATTATTACTGTTATTTATCGCTATTTTTAAGTAAAATTTTTAGAAACCTAAAATGTCACACTAGAGCGACACTACACGAAAGTGTATTTCCCTCAACTACATTTTTATTACTGTTATCTATATTTTCTAGGTAAAATTTTTAGAAACCCACAACGTCACACTAGCGACACTTCAATGACAGATAAGTTGGTCACGTTGTAAGTGTATAGTCCAATTGAAGATATGTTATGAATATCATCATTCATTGAATATCATATCTTACATACATCATCATTTACATGACGATGGAATTTCAACTGCTGGGTGTCCGCTCGATAGATACTGCTTTCTATTTACGTCAAACCGTGATTTTATTGGTTTTGCAAAAATTTACAAATTTTTTAACCGACTTCAAAAAGATGAGGTTTTTGATATGTATTTCTGAATGTTTGTTACGCGATTACTCGGCCAATAATTAACCGATTTTGATGGTACTTTTTTGGTTCAGGTTATAATCCCGAAGTAGCCTTATGTTAGTTTTATCAAGATCAGACACTTGGTTTTTGAATTATATTACTGTTAGTGGGATATTGATGAAATTTATGTGTCTTATGAATCATAAGTTATCTCTCGAAAAAAAAAAAAACAAATCGCGACGTTATAATAAATTACTTAAAGTTTTTTCGTTTAACAAGTTATTTTTTATGATATTGGAAAGCAAACCAGCAGACGGATTTCCTGATGGTAACAAATTCACGCCGCCTAGATACACCAAAGATGGTAATGGTGCGTTGCCAATCTGAATATGTGTCTCCGGACCGGAACACGTTAACGGCAAACACTGACGTTATGGCGGCAGGAATAGATAAGGCGGTGGTATCAATCCGACCGAGACGCTGTAAAACTCTACTGCCTAGTAGGATGTCACGGTGCTAGTGTCGGGAAGACTATGCTCGCCTGTTACGAGCTGCTTGGCAGAAAGTCACCTGGTCTATTCTGCAAAGGAGCCCGGACCAACACTATACTTCATTATTTATTCCGAAGTAGCCTTATTGCAATTTTATCAAAATCCGATCATTGGTTATTAGGTTATACTACTACTAATGGGATATTGATGAAATTTATGTGTCTCGGAATCAAAAGCTATATTTCGAAAAAGAATTATCAAACCGCGACGTGGTAATTATTTTTTTGAAGTAAGTTTTTGTAGTAAACGAGTTGTACACTACAATTATTTTAGCGTATAGAAAATAACACCAACGATTTTAAACATAACAACTGATTACCGTTAGTGGTTCTTGTTGTATTATATAGAGATGCATACTATATTTTACTAACTGCCTGTTCCAGTTTCGCTAGGGTGGTAATTTTTTGATCATAAATTGAGATGTAAACTATTCTATTATTCAAGTTGGGTCAAACTGCACGCGGTGCGTAAATTTGATTGAAATCGGTTTAGCAGATTAGGAGTCCATCGCGGACAAACAACGTGACACGTAATTTATATATATTAAGATATTTATATTTTGAAATTTTCAAATAAATCTACTTCTTAGCTCCGCTCCGTACCGGCCAATATATAATATTGCTTTGAGGCATCATGATATGACTAGATTCCTAGATTCTTAAAAAAATTAATGTAGTGTTTAAATATGTTTTATTTAAAACAGTGATAAACATGTTCCACAGACATCATTACAGTGCTGATAGAAGTGCATATTACATAAAGGTAAGTCTTAAACTTATAAATATAACAACATAGCATATGCGAATGTGGATGGATGTAGGTACCCGGGGAGACCAAGGCTGACATTTCACGATCAGATCAATCGGATATTATCCGAGGGTGGTGTTAAGAGTCTCCGAAACCGGCGTGTTTCTATGAAAAGGGTAATGTGAAGGAAGCAAGACAGATTTGTCAGGATCGTGAGGTCTGGCACTCGATACTCTCTGCCTACACCGTAAGGGACTTGGCGTGAAGATATGTATGTTTGTAACATAGTATAAAACTAAGTTGTTTTCAGCTGTCTGTCCCATGTATACTTATGTCTTTACAACTTTGCGAATAATTTTAATGTGCCATAAATTTTAAAGAAAAAAAAATTTCGCCCCAGACAGGATTTGAACCTGTAACCTTTCGTCTCAAGCCGACAAATGCTCTAACCAATTGAGCTACTGAAAATTCGAGACCCTTGGCGAAATTTTTAATTCCTGATTTTTACTAGATATAGTTATTGAAAATGATGGTTTATATGTAAAATAACAGTTTTGTCCACGCGTAAAAATGAAACAAAGTTGTTAATTTATGTTAGTTACATCGTTTTCCCCGTGTTGGTCCGGGCTCCTTTGCAGAATAGACCATCTGCCTTCCTGTGCCAGGCAGCTCGTAAAAGGCGAGCATAGGCTTATCGTCGCTATCATCGTGTCATCTGACTAGGTGGTAGAGTTTCGCAGCGACTTGCCCGGATTGGGCTACCGCCTTAACTATTCAAAGTATCTTCACGCCCGTATCCCCGAAGAGGTAGGCAGAGGCACAAACAGGTTACCCACGACTAGCCGAAGATACTAAGTCCCACAATGTAGGTGGCAAGCCTATCGCCAACCGGGCACATATCCTATCCCGAGCAATTTTTTTTTGAATTAGAAAATTTAACCCCATTTTATTTTGTTTCCCGACCCGGGATTCGAACCCAGGACCTCATGCAGTCAAGTCCAACAACTGAACCGCTAGACCACAGTGGCGATAACTATTAGAGGCCTTAACTATTCCTGCCGCCATAATGTCAGCTCTTGCCGTTGACTGAGAAACCATGGAATGTCAACCTTCAGGGATATGGGTATGAAGATACCTTTTTGTTTTACTTTTTTTACTAAGAAAAGATAACGACTGTCGGGTCAGCTAGTCTCTAATGAAAAAAAAATATGCAACCATTTCCGTGCGGGAAAAACCACATCCTGCAACTAGTATACGCGGCGGGTATAATGCTCAGCGCTATGCGGTAGATATAAACCAGCACCCAGACAGTGGTAGCATCATTTGTCTTGCGCAGGTGGGCGCCTAACAAATGTATCTCCATCACGCGCGCACCAAACTACGTACTTTGTAATGTAGACACCTTGCTTAGTGTACAGACAGACAAACAGTTCTATTTTAATAACATTTTGTGTTCATAATTATAACAGATGGATGTAGGTACCCGGGGAGACCAAGGCTGACATTTCACGATCAGATCAATCGGATATTATCCGAGGGTGGTGTCAAGAGTCTCCGAAACCGGTGTGTTTGTATGAAAAGGGTAATGAATGTGAAGGAAGCAAGACAGGTTTGTCAGGATCGTGAGGTCTGGCACTCGATATTCTCTGCCTACTTTGTAAGGGACTTGGCGTGAAGATATGTATGTATGTATGTATGTGTTCATAATTTTTTTTAATTAATTATTTTTCCTTTGATAGGACGCATCCGATTGGCGATTAGCGATGCCAACTACCACATTGGGAGACTTGGTGTCTTCGACTAATCGTGGGTGAACTCGTCTTATCTCTGCCTACTTTTATATCCCCATGTAGGCTTGAAGATACTTTAAATATATTTACACCCCCGTGAAATAAACCCCCGTTAAATATATTTCCCCCTGTTAGTCCGGGCTCCTTTGCAGAATGGACCATCTGCCTTTCTTGCCAGGCAGCTCGTAAAAGGCGAGCAAAGGCTTATCGTCACTAGCACCGTGACATCTGACTAGGTGGTAGAGTTTCGCAGCGACTCGTCCGGATTGGTACCACCGCCTTACCTATTACTGCCGCCATAACGTCATGATGTGTTCCGGTTCGGAGGGTAAGGTAGCCGGTAAACTTACTTTTGCTCGAGGCCTGGCTACGCACTATTACCTTTGGTGTCTCTAGGCGGCGTGAATTTCTTACCAACAGGAAATCCGTCTGCTTGTTTGCCTTCCTATTTATAATATAAAAAAAGTTCGTGTGTTAGGTGCCTACGGATTTATAAGAGGCCAAACTAAGCAACTTATCCGCTTCACCGCCTGCCGCGGCATAGCCCGGTGCCGTGTGTTAATCGTCTGACCTATTGTTTTCAATGAAACGTCACAATGTTCAGATTTTGAGATGGAAACTGATTAAATATATTACGCAAAAAGTTTATCATCTCAGCCTGAAGTGGACAGCGCCATCAGGAAACATGTCCGATTGTTAGTACTGAGTAGATAATGTTACTTAACATTGGCGTCAACCAGAATCATGTGCAGATTTGAACGATAACATCTCCTATTTTATCTGTTCCTATTTTATCTTGTATGTTTGTATAAATAGGTATTTCCCAAAATTAATAAGTAGATGAAACAGATTAATAACTTCTTTTAAACGTGAGTTAATAGCAAGGTATTATTAAATTGTTATTTGTTGTTTCTATAAACAAAAAAAAGATCGATGGTTTAACGAAAAATAATTAATAAATATTATATAATTAGTTAAAAAAAAACGTGTTGTCGTGTGTTAAAAAACTGGGCGTTAAAAATTAGTTTTCTGAGGTTTTAAGAGTTTTATCAAAATAAAGCGGGGAATTGACTAGTCCACATGTATAAATATTATAAAAATTATAATGTGTTTGTTTATTATTGTCTCAAATTGAACGTGTGTTTATCCTTGACATTTGGCAATTATTAATTTTAATAACTTTTAGAATAGATATAGATCAACCTCGATTCTAGACGACCCTGGAAAAAGTAGGTAGGGGTACAACCAGGACGCCCACGACTAGCCAAAGACAAAATCTGATAGGTGGCAAACCTTTCGCCAATCAGGTATATACACCTCGGACAACGCTGCTTCCATTCAAAAATTAAAAAAAAAAACTTTTTGTCGTCTAACTCGAGAATCGAACCCGAGATCTAATGAAATCAAATACAAGACTAGATCACAAAGGCGATAAAAATAAAGACGTAGGCTACATTTTAACCTGATGTCTATAAGGTTCCCGCAAAAGAGAATTAAATAACACACATTGTGTGTTTGTGACGTGTTGGTCAGGATCTTCTGTGTACGATATACCATTTGCCTTATTGCAAGGTAGCTCGTAAGGGACGAGCTAAAGTTTTATGGGTCATTACCAACAAGACCAATGGTGGTAGAGTGTCTTACTGCAACTCGTCTGGCTCATTTCCCCAAAGAGGTAAGCAGAAGCACAACAGGGCACCCACGACTAGCCGAAGACACTAAGTCCCGCTACGTGATAGGTAGCAAGCCCATCAACCGGGCATATATACAGTCCTGGGCAACGTTATCTTTATTACAAAATTGAAAGTACAAATTTTCTAGTGTTACATTTGCCTAACCCGGAGATCAAACCCGGCAACTCAAGAAGTTAAGTCCAACGCCAGATCGCTAGGGCACAGAGGCAAAGTTATTATTAAATTTTGTTTATTTCTCGATATTTATAGGAAAATCTTGATTTTGCGTACAATAGGCTCATTTTCCTGTTCACATTACAAAAGATTGTAAAGTCACAATAGAGCCAGCCCTAAAGGACTACTGAAAGGGTAAAACATCCATCAATCAGACCTTCAAACGCCCAGCGGACAAATAGAAATCGTTGGAGGGTCAAGTCTGAAAAAAGTCGCAAAATAATTGTTTACTTTTCTTTGTTTTGTATTGAAGTAAAGCTAGTAAAAACTTTACTGCACTGCGAAATATCAACAATTAAAAAAAAACATTTGGTAAAAATTCTGAGTTAAAGCCAATCAATTGAGATGAATTGAGAACTTCTGATTGAAGTTGGTTGGAAAACTTCACGAAACAATACAATCCGCTGTAAATCTCATGTAGGATTTTGAGACAACTCCCAAAATCATTAACTAAAAGTACAAGGAGTAAAAGTAGTTAGTACAAATTTTAAAGAAAGAAAAAAAACACTCCATACAGGATTTGATGTCGTACCCTTTCACCTAAAGTCGACAACTGTTTATTTTAGAAATTTGCCCAAGCACAAGGCAAGAAAATAAAAAATCCTTCACAAATTAGTAGAGTGTGAATTAACTGTATGTACAGGATTACAGACTCGTCAATACCATTTTAATAAAAAAAAGCCGGATTCAGAGATCAGGTTAAATTCATAGACCAGTGGCATATGAAGATATGAAGTACATTTAAACCGGGCCCATTACATATAATAGACGGGTGACATTCTAATCTAGCGTTAATTATCGTGCCGATCTCTGGGCCCTGATGAAGTGCCCCTCCACTGCAGATTAGCCATTGTCCGCTAATGATGGATGAAAGGGGGTGACTTCAAATTTGTACTCGCGTAAGTTGTAGGGGAAAAGCGGATAGCGATTTACTTGCATTATAAAATATATATTCGTACAGTATGGGTACCTTAATACGGATCATTAAAAATTGGATTGGTGTTAATACGTGATTCAAGTTTGCATTCGTCTGTTTTAGTTTTTTTTTTATATCTTTATTAATATATTTTAGTCGTAAAAAATTTGCCAGCCTTATGCATTATATCTTAAACTAGATAAATTGTTTTTAATTTATAACAGACAAATTGCTTTGGATTTTAAATTATAAAATCCTCAAAAAACTTTAATTTTGAGGTCTATTTTACAAGTTGTACGGGCCTCGAACAGCTTTCCTGATGGTTAGAGATAACCATTGCCAATAGACACCGTAGATGTTGTAGATGCGTCACTATCTAGTGGCTAGGGTATTAGGTCAATTGCGCAAGTCTACTAGCCATCCTACCCTCCGGAACGGAACGTGACATAGGCAAGGTGGTGGATCCCTTGCTAGTTGCAACGCGATACTCTATCACCAGTGGTGGTATTGGTAAAAACTCATTGACCCTTTGCTCTCTTACCAGCTGCCTGGCAGGCTGCCTTCCTATTATATTCTACATAGCAGACCAGGCCAACGTGGGGTAAAAATCTAATTTTGTAACTAATCTCGTTTTGCAGCTTTATTGTTTGGAAATTTTATTTCTTTATTCTCTTAAAGGTAACGACAACAGTAACATCTTAAGTGCTGTAGATGTCATCTGTTAAGGATTTTTCAAACAAAGTGATTTTTTCAAAACATTTTTAACCAATCTCATTTAAAGAGTGAACAAACTACTTTTAATAAATGTGACAATACAACTACATAGATAGTTTATTTCAGTAAGTAAGACCAAAAGGTCATGATACTGCGTTATTCATTATTAAAAAATCGCTACACGCTTTAATCTTGAGCCTCACCCGACAAGGTTTCATAGGGCCTAAGTTTAATTCGTTGGGGTTAATCTCGCATCATTGTTTCGACATGCCTGAGCAGTGCTCGAGTGGCCTGCACCCGCCATGTTATTGCCTCTTCACGGACTGAGCTGATATGAGTGATAAGGGACGAGTGAGTTAATTGTTGTTACAAGATTCTGTTTTGAATTACTCGATTAGAAAAAAAATAACATGAATCTTTAATAAATTTTAATTTTTTCCCCGTGTTGGTCCGGGTTCTTTGTAGAATAGACCATCTACCATCCTGTGCCAGGCCGCTCGTACAAGGCGAGCATAGGCTTGCCGTCACTAGCACCGTGATATCTGACTAGGTGGTAGAGTTTCGCAGCGACTCACTCGGATTGGTACCACCGCCTTACCTATTCCTGCCGCCATAACGTCATGATGTGTTCCGGTTCGGAGGGTAAGGTAGCCGGTAAAATTACTTTTACTCGAGGCCTAACATCCCAGCCTCTGGTTGGCAACGCACCATTACCACCTTTAGTGTCTCTAGGCGGCGGGAATTTCTTACCATCAGGAAATCCGTCTGCTTGTTTGCCTTCCAATGTCATAAAAAAAAAATCTATACATTGTATAAAATTACATATACATGTAGTGCATTGAATATACACCAGAAAAAATAATTGGGACAGATTGTAACAGCCCAGCAATAATTAGCGTAAACTTACAAGGCACAAAGCTTGAACAGCACTTACATAGCGATATTAACTCCTCAGTTGAATCTCGGTGCCTGACACCTGGGACCACGTACCTTTCCTGACTGGATTAATCTTCTTTTTCCGCCAATATATAGCATTATTACCTCCCTACAAAGTTACCGTGATATCTCTGATTCCAAAGTATTTTTTTAATGTTTGTCTCTGTGTATTACCTGATGTTATCGTATAACGAAACACTAATAATCAATCTAATCAAATACTAGATTTGGTAGATTTTTTACTAATTGTAATAAAGATGTGCCACTTAAAATGGTATGAAAAATATACGTCACCCATTGATACCAAAAATGTTAATTACGCGTTGCCACTCTGACGCTGAATCTTCAAACTTCAGTAAGATAACAGGCTAGCCTGCTTCCTGAACCAGAACACAACAATGACTATGACTGACGGTATAGCGACAGAATAAGCTACGGATGTGAATTCCACCCGGGCCGGTGCTGTACTTTACCTGAAATGCCTCTGGCTGAAATCTACGTGAAAAACTAGTGGAAAAAAAATATCCTAGATTATTAACTAGGCGTTAGGCCATCACATGTATGCATCAGAAATTTAATACGTATAACCTATTTCGTAAAAGTAAACTCTTATTATCAACAAAGTTTCCATACGTATAAAAAAAAGACGAGTTGTACTCCGGGAGTGCCGGCAGAAGTGAAAACTTGAATATTAACGATGTGCATTTTTGATATTTTGGAATTAATAGCTTTAATTATCAGTATGAAAGTACTATCACTTATGTGTTAGAACACAATGTTCATTTTTTGCGCTATCGTACACAAACATGACAACACGAACATTCGCTCAAGGGCCCTGCGCCGTCTTACGAATTTTCGATCAGGTCACGTGTCCTGACGCAAGTTTAAAAGTTTTCACCTATTCCAAAAAAAGTGCGCAACGCCGCTAAAGAAGTTTTTACTTCAAATACATGGAATAAAAAACAAAAACAGACGTGCCAAAAAACTTAAGCTTGATAAATGAATTTACTTGCATTTACACACTTTATACGATTCCTGTGATTGTGCACTGATTGTTTCATTTTCTATAGCTCCCAAAAATAAGGACAAAGGGCTTTGGCTGTAGACAAATGGACGAAAGACAATACGAAGACTGCCACCGTTACACAATGGGACACGTTTTGGGTAAAAGCAACCTGCAAAACGAATTTGTGTTGGTACATATAAAGCCTATTTGTTGTACTTAAGTTAGTCGCGGCCTATTTAGAAGAATATAGTATATGTATTATACATCGCAGTGTATGTTAGATGTCGGAATAAAAAGTAGCTAAAATGACTCTCTAGCTTTTGAAATATCCTCACAAGTAAAAATAATGCCACTACCCCGCCG
>NJDD01009359.1:111685-122432 GCA_002245505.1 Calephelis nemesis
ATCCAATTCTTCTTCTTTCTAAATTCATAAAATGTACTGTTCCGGTTCATACGGATTCCCATACAAACTTCTCGTGGTTCACTGGACATCGATAGCAGCATGTTCAGCTCCGTGATATGCAGCTTCTGTTCACAACGTTCAAGTAATAGTGATGATCACTGCCGTACAAAAGTGCCGGGCTAATGATGCTTTAAACCTGTCCTTATGCTTTATATCACAAGACGATGAAGAGCAAATCCCAGACGAACGGACGGTATTTGAACTGATCTGTACGCTTGACCTATCTTCAACTATTCGTACAGATTTGAAATCCGTGGTGTCCTTTGTAGAATAGACCACCTGCCTTCCTGCCAAGCAGCTCGTAAAAGGCAAGCAGAGGCTTACCGTCACTAACACCGTGACATCTGACTAGGTGGTAGAGTTTCACAGCGACTCACCCGGATTGGTACCACCGCCTTATTTATTCCTTCCGCCATAACGTCATGACGTGTTCCGGTTCGGAGAATAAGGTAGTCAGTAAATTTACTTTTCCGGCCTCAGGTTGGCAACGCATCATTACCACCTTTGGTATCTCTAGGCGGCGTGAATTTCTTACTAAAAAAAGCCGGCTGCTTGTTTATCTTTTAAAATGATAAAAAATATGTGTTAATTTATAACAATAATATTTCCCTAAATAGCGGATCAATCATTAAACATTTATGAAATAAGATCCCCCAAACAATTATCTGAAAGCCTGACATCAAAAGTATCGCATCACATTAATGATTTTCCTATTTCAGGCTGAAGTTTAATTAAAACACGCCGGTTTACGTGTAATGATGGGCTTCATATATTAAACAAAGGTTGATATTGCACCGAGCCCCTTAATTAAGGTGTGGAATCGACAGGGGAGCCCTAGACTGAATAAAAGATATTACACATGTGACCCTAGCCTATTTGATGTATATTTGACACACTCCATCAGGAAGTTAATATTTTTTAATTGACAATTTGACAGATGCAATTTTTTGAATAATTTAAGCTGAAGAAAACTACATAATCCTACTCTAAATGAATGTAAAGAATATTCTTCTTCTTTAATACATACGGCTTTCAATCGTTTTTCAGAATTTATTAAGCCAATGTCAGGTACGAGATAAAAATATTAAGATTCAAGTGGTTTTTGACTTACACTTAAAATCCGTACATAAAAACTATACATTTTTATATACCTTTCGAAAAAAAACCCACTGAAATCTGTTCGGTTTCGACAGAGTCATTACGTAATATACAAAACAAGCATACAGTCGAATTGATAAACTCCTCCTTTTTTGAGACGGTTAAAAATAAAAACATAAAGATACATATTTTAACAAATTACATGGAACTGGAAAATTCAAAATAAGCAAATAATATGCTTATGTTATGGCCTAATACCCAACATGTTAATACATAGATATATCTACTTAATAACTTAATACTAATTACCCAGAAATATGGACATTTGTATTATTTACAAGTATATGTTTGTTTATCATAAACCTGTTACATTTTGAGTTTAATAAAATCTGTTACTCTAAAAATGCTAGCGACGTTTTTTTATGTTTTATTAAATACAAACTTTTGAACAATGGTTAAAACAATTTTGTTTTTTTAAAATAAATTTAAATTTCAAGTTTTTAGTATGTAATTAACTTAAAATCAGCCCCAAGCTACAAATGATATTCAATCAGTGCTTCCAAATATATTTCAAAAGCTGAATGTAAATTGAAAGCGGGTTTCTAAAGACTTTGCAAATACACGGCTCCATTGAGGCGGCCACGCTCATTTACCTTGTGATTATGTTTAGCAAATATCGCACTAATGCGAAGCCCACCGGCCACAGACATAATACTGCATCTAACACCAAGTTTAAATTATTAATGTTCACATTTTTTATGATAATGGAAGGCAAACAAGCAGACAAATTTCCTGATGGTAAGAAATTCACGTCGTCCAGAGACACCAAAGGTGGTAATGGTGCGTTGCCAACCTGAGGCCGGGATGTTAGGCCTCAAGCAAAAGTAAGTTTAAGGTAGCCGCCTTACCCTCCGAACCGGAACACGTCAACGGCACTAAATAATTATAATATTCGCCAAAGACAAAATATGTACATCAATGCTATGTCTGTGTCCACTGATTTAAAATATAAATAATTTTGTAATATGTTATTTAATGTTGGTTTAACGAGGAAAGCTTGGAAAATGTAAACGTGTCTTCTATTAACTGAACCAAAACCAATTGAATCTCTTAGCGCAGACTGTTAGCGCAAAACTTACAAATAAGCATGACTGTTATTTTTTAAAATTTTGTTATTTCTTTTAGCTAATAGACGTCTAGGTGCTATAAAATGTATTATTAATAGATAATATTCACACTACACGCCAACAACCTTTCAAGTCTACTGAAAGTTGTTAAGAAACGCCTAAGGAGTACTAACCTAAGACCAAAAATTCGCTATTTATATCGTTATTGTACCTACTTGCATTACATAGTTATCGCTATTCCAGTATAAATCCACATTATATCTTTCGCTTAGCCCAAGCCTAACCTCAGAGTCACTTTCATAGTACTACTTCTTCCACTAACTCTTACAACTTTCACACGGTTTTTGCCATCCCTAATGATGAGTTGATTGGCACACAACCTTGTGTCCAGATATCCAAGATAGCGTGTTTTACCAAGGTTTATTATCTTGAAGGTATCTAGATATATGTTAACTATAGAGCACTCAGAATTATGCAAAAAGCATCCGTATCTTTTTAGGTAATTTTCTTCAATTTATTAGCTATGTTTTTTAATGTAGCGACTGGTATACTTATCATTATATTTATTATTATCCAATTTAAAAATTGGGATCTTTATGTCTGCTACACTGTTTTGCATTGGCATCGTGTGTATTGCTTTATACTACAGGCAAACTTTGGTAATGTTTTGATTTTAACTGACGGGACACGTCTAATATTTCCCAACATTTCAGACAACCCTTAGCGTGTTCTTTATTTCAATTTAGACCTTATATGTTTGGTTTAAGATTTCCAGTCGAATAATCGGTAATAATCGAAGGTATTTATGTTAATATTAATTATTACCGTCAAAGATAATGCAGGTTTGTTTAAGTAATGACCAGATATTTTGCTTTTGGTTAAGTATCTTCTTGAAGTTAGGACTACCGTTGGCGAATCAAATACCTCCCCTGTTACAGCCGGAGTACACCATAGTTCAGAGCGCTTAGTACTCGCCCATTTCTTTTCAGCATGATATTCGACGTTTTGTCAGCTCACACAGAGAAGTGACACCATGATTACTCATGGATGAGGACGATATCTTACCAGCAAATACACAAGAGGCGGTGTCATTTGAGACCAAAATGCCGGTAAAACGAAGTTTATAAAATCACCATTACGCTGGTTTTTTTGTACGGTAATGAAAAATGGCCACTACTTGAACGATGGATATGCAGTGTATCGCGAGAAGTTTGAAAAAAAAACGTTAACAAACGTGGCAGTCTTCACATCCGTGACGATAGATAAACTAACCTAAACCGACACGCTACGCTGGTGACAAATGTCTAGACGTTGTTAAACCATAAGAAAAAAGGTCGACCCAAGAGAAACGCTGGCTAGATGTCTTGGAACAAGACATGTGTGCTAACAGACTTAATGTCAAAGATGCAGAAGAAAAGGTAGGAAAATGGAACTTCCCCTCGATTAAGGAACAACCGGGTCTAAAGCTGGGAAATGATGATCCACTTTTAAGACTGGCGCCAATTATAGTCAAATGTGGTTTTTGAGACTAGCATTTTATCAAACTAAGAGAAATAGAAATATGGATTTTGAATTTGTATTACAGTTGATTTGTCGAACAAAGAAACAAACGAATTGTTTCTGTCTTTCTA
The DNA here is from genome assembly GCA_002245505.1 of Calephelis nemesis. Classification (NCBI taxonomy): domain Eukaryota; kingdom Metazoa; phylum Arthropoda; class Insecta; order Lepidoptera; family Riodinidae; genus Calephelis; species Calephelis nemesis. The sequence continues at coordinate 115,602 of NJDD01009359.1, forward strand.
ATAACAAAAAAATCTGTATTTAATTCTTATCATCGGCTCTTTACAGGGTTTCATAGCATCCATATTTTTTAAATAACACTCGTCTTTTTACAGAATTTTGTTTTATTGTACAAAATTAGTATGACAAATTGTGTGATTGTAAACTCATAATATTAATCATTCCTCAATCATGATCAAAAACTGAACGTATGTAAAATGTTGTGAGCGGTTGACATATTTACAAAACAAATCAGATTTATCACAGACACCGGCTAATGGTACAAGGGATCTGGGATCGGTCGCTGACCGTTGGAGCGGTTAGGGTTAATTCGCGCACACATAAAATGGCGCTTGCGTAATATGTCATAGCTATGTATTTTGTTTTTTATATTGAAAAGACTTTGAAAAAAGAAGGTTACATGTTCTGCTCGTACATTTTTTATCTATGTAAATCGATTTCTTCGTCATTTTTCAACCGATTTTAAAAATTCTTTCTTTATTTGAAAGAGACTATTTTTGAAATTGCCATCTAGTCTGGAATTTCAGGAAAATCGAGGAAAACACTTCATATTTATGTATATAGATGAATTTGTACTTTGCTTGTCGGACTTTTTCAAAAGCCAAAACAAATTATTTAACTTGGGAAACTAACTTGAGACTGAAAAGCATAAAAACCACAATCAGATTAAAAAAATGTTGGTTTGGTAAAATCAACAAGAGCTACGAGTATTTACGTTGCGTTTACTTAAATAAAATATTCACTATTTATTTTTAAAATCATATATTTTAGCACTCTAACGCTAGATATACATGTCCACATGAAGATAAGAGTTACATAATTTAATGTTGAATTTCTAATAAATGTCATCGTTTATCCACAGTTTCTAATCGAAATAGTGTTCGAGAAGAAAATATCCTAATCCCTATATCTTACCTTACCCTATATCTTTGTACACTTTGTAGTAGTATGCTGTGAAGCAATTTGTCTAGGTATGTAGGATTCTATAGACATTAGGCCACAAGTCAGCAACGCATCTGTAATATCGGTAGTGGCCACGGTTGTTTCATATCATAGTCAGCATATCATTGTGATCACACCCTGTCTTCTTGCATAAAATAAAAGTAAATTGCAGACGAATTCTCTGTATGCTGAAGGTAAGTTGAAAACCTAAGGCTGGAATTTTTGTGCAAGAAAACTTACCAGTTACTCTTTCTTCAAAACAGAAACATGACAAGTGACAGTCTAGACCAGGCCTGGGCAAATGGCGGCCCGCGGGCCGATTTCGTCCCGCAGTAGAATTTTGTCTGGCCCGTGAAGCATTGTATATATTATTATCAAAAACAAAGACATTAGTTTTTGTTTAACTTGGTGCATAAAAAAATTGTAGATAAAATGTTAAGAATTGCTATTAGCTATTCGAAAATATAATTATGATAATTCAACAATTACAATGTATAATAGTGGCACAATTTTGTTAGTTATTATACATTCTTATTATTGCATGAATAGACAAACTCTTAGCCTTAGCAAAAACTATACTAAAAATATGAAAAAAAAAGTTTGGCCCGAGATCAAATTTTCATCTGCAATGTGGCCCGACTATAAAAATATTTGCCCACCCCTGATCTAGACTAATGTAAGTCCTCCCCCACCTAACTATCTGCATAACTAAGGAAACTAAATTTCTAGATGATTCAACCAACAAATTAATTGACCAATATTTGGGGCCAGCATTCAACCTCTATGCCTAAAGTGTCATTTTATCGCTCCATGGCAATTGCGATCCCTAAATTAATATATTGTCCACCTCTTGCGGTTTGTTCAGAGCCCAGGTGCGAATAATACTGTTACAAATGACGCTGTCGTGATCAAAATGACAAGCTGACCGCAGATGTATCCACAACATCTGAATGTATCTGGGCTAAACAGTAAAGGGTTCCAATAGGCCTCCTTGTGTACATTATAAGTGTTAACTATTCACATCTTATTTCAATCAAACAAGGTTTTTGGTGATTTCGACCTACAAATTTTATCTGCTTTCTCAAAAAGGGTTTTTGAATTTTCGAGGGAGTTTTATTGATTTTTGCCAATGCTTCGTTGACTATAAGACTTTAACTTTTGTAAAGAGGGTTTTGACTGCATTTTTTATAAACTGGTTTAATTCATCATTTAATGTAATGGCAAATAAAATTAGTTCAGTACTTTTACTGTCGTTTTTCAAAAGTTTTACTCTCTTAGTATGTTTAACTGGATACTGAGATTTTTTGCTAGTTAAGTAAGAGTTATGCTTTTTTTAAACAAAATATACAAATTAATTTAAATTGAACTTTAGACACTTAAGACACTAAAACTTCCGCAGAAATAAAAAAAATAACAAAAAATCGATAAGTCTTTCATGTAAACTACCCAAGGTAACTGAAAATTGTAAAAATGGGCTAGAATGTATAATAAACTAAAAGAAGAGACTATGTACTTCTCCCGATTTTCTATGTATTAATATCTTTTCGAAATTTGCAAAGTAAATCTGTGGATAAAAATGGTACTGGTATGGTATTTAAGGTGAAATTTCTCTACGAGCGCATGCTTGGCATTCTGCTGGTGTATTGTATTGTCATTAGAATTTGTCTGTCGGTGTTTAGCTAAGTGCAGTTTAAGCAAATGATATGTGGATATATTTTACACACTAATTACACATTACACATTCATTAGAGGAAAAGAACATTTGTGAGAGCCAATGGATTGTGTAGTGCAAGGCAAGAGATGTCGTACCATATGAATAATAAGTAGTTTATTAATAATACCCTATGCATTATTACCAGAGCTGTTTAAATATAAATATTGTCTATGGTATTACTGTCATTATAAATTACTTCAGTATCTTAACGACCGTAGGTAGAGTCACAACCAGGGCACCCACGACTAGCCGAAGACACTAAGTCCCATCATGTGATAGCAACATTTTTTTATATTAGAAAATTGGAAATACCACATTTTCTTTTTGTTGACCGACCCGGGATTCGAACTCGGGACCTCATTAAGTCAAGTCCAATGTCCGCTTCGTTGGGCGAGGAGTTAGCGTACGCGATTAACCCCACCGACCAACCGCGAGGCTCGGGTTCGATTCCCGATGAAGGCAGGCATGTGTGTGATGAACATAAGCGGTATTTCCAGGTCTGGGTAGTTTATTACATTAGGTTATAGCATTTCCATGTATACGTATCGTTAACAAAAACTCAAGTTCTGCATATAATTTGCTTACTTTGGTGATAGAACAATTTGTGTAATTTGTCCTGGGATATTTATTTATGAATCGCTATCGCTTGTACTTCGTACCATGGAATTGGTACAACTAAATTCTAGAGTTACACGCGACATATGAAGCGGAATTTCAGTTGTTACAATTACTTGAATGTTTTGCATGAATTCCGTTTTTGATGAGTTTTTCACGAGTTGGTTTGTTCACTAGAAGTTCTTGACTATAGGCTATTACATGTCATTTGCTATTTTCACCCCTTGGTTCTAAGCTCCTTTGCAGAATATGGAGCCAATTCTGACTACAAAAAATCACATAAGAGACGAACTCTTTGACTTTTCTGGTTTGTTTGTCATTGGCACTGTTATTGACTTTTGTACATACATATATACGAGTAAGTAAAAACTTGATTTAATTGATTTTTTTGCCAGCTGCAGGCTTGTCGGTAGACTAGTGTTCTTTGAGACTTACACACTGTATATGCCTAAGGTGTCTATAAATATATATACATAAATGACGTTTCTTTCTTCCAAAAAGAAAAAAGCATCTTCTTTGTTTGCCAAATCTCTAAAAATATAAATATTATTTTTTGATTAGTAAGAACATAACCCTAATAATGTTTATATTGGTAAAGATTTATTAAGTCAATTTTTGTAGTCGACTGTACGCTTAAAATTGAAAAAAATACAAGGTTAAGGTTTGAAATCAATAAAAAAAAGTGTGTGTGTGTCAGCTACGACGCCCTGTATCTCGCAGCACACATGTCTCCTACAGCAGATTTAGTTATGTTAATTCTTCTTAAATTCGTGTCATCGCAGACAGAAGTGTGGTTCAAATAGTCAGTATTTTGATAGGTAGCGACTCCTCCTGCATGGAGACTACGAAGTATCGCGCAGGAGGAGATCCCGAGAATGAGATACGCTGTGTAATGTATTCCATCTCATTCTTTTACACGTTCAATCCTACAGATATATATGTTTGTCTCTTTCTACGTAAGGCCTCAACTTTTCGTGTTACACTTGATTTTACTCCTCATAAAATTTCCGTACCGGGCCTTGTAACTCAAATCGTTTTTTTAGGATTAAACTCCAAAAATTAAAAAAAAAAACAAAAAAAATTGCATCGGCCGGGAATCGAACCCGGGCCGCCCGCGTGGCAGGCGAGCATTCTACCACTGAACCACCGATGCTTGCTACGAGTAAGTCAAATTGTGCTTCGGTTAATCATATTGACGTAGCAAACGTGATGTGTTAAGAGTTTTTTATGAAATTCCAAAGAAAAAATTGTTTAAAAACACGTTTCATATATTTATCATGAATTATTTTAGAACAGTTAGACAATAATTCTTACAAAATATAAATTACATAATTTTTTACTTTGCTCTCTAATATTATTTTGAAAAATTCATGCCATTAGTTACTCGACATATCGCTTAGTAATCAACATTTGTAGTACATATATTTAGAATATATACTTGCTATCGTCGGCACTTGTTGAAATTCCATTGGATACACACGTTTTCTGGAGTTAACACTTGTACTTATCCACTGTATACCCCACTTAATACTTTCTATTACTTTTTAGCCGACGGTTTAACCGATTTAACGTTTATTTGAACATCTAACCAAATATCTAGCCAAATAGGTATTGAACGTTAAATCAAAAAAGTCAAAAGAGGAATAACAGTGGTTGAAGAGGAAGGTTTATATGTGTATTTCATAACCGTGCGAAGCAGGGGCGGGCCGCTAGTAACTTATAAGTGCTAGTTCTGTTTATCTGTTAGGTACACCTATGCTACTAAATCACTGCATCGAATTTGATGTATTGTAACACGGGGGACGTGTTATTTAATTATTTTCTATAAATAAAAGGATTTTTACCTTTTTAAAATGTTATAATATATTTTCTCATTATTATTTGTTTTACATCTTTTATAATACGTTCTCAATCATGAATTGAAATTGTAATTCTCTTTTTCATTCTGCGTTCTTAATCTTTTTTAAAATTCAAAAATACTTTTTAAACAGCCAGTAGAGTTTGCATCGTAATGCAACCTCTACAGTATTTTGCTCGATGATATCTGAAAGTAGGGTTTATTTTGCTTCTACTATCGATCGTCCAAGTTGTTCAAAACGGGCGTCAATTTGAAGACAAGTCTTGTTAAGACAGTATCGGATTAATAAAAAACTTAACTAAAAGACGTGTACGAGCTCAGCACTTACATTTATCATATGCTCAAGCATAGTGCAGCTTCAGCAGGTTTTCACTGTGCCGTGTGCGGCTGGAAGCCGCGGCTCGTAACAATATTACCAAAAATATAATCAGTCCGTATCAGACTCTCGCGTCAGGCGGACTCAGTATCATAATATCATTATCAAACAATCAATTTATCAATCAATTAATTAAATCATTAAATCTGTCGAGTGCTATCATCAATCAGTAATAATAATAATCAATAACTTTAATATAATTTAATCATAGTTTTAAACACAATCAAAAGTGCGTAATTATATCAAAAAAAATTATATCATTATTTTCAAGTTTTAAGATATTTTGTATTTTTATTTAATTTCTTCTAATAAATCAATTATCATCACGTCTGTGATCACGTACATTAGTACGTACATTTATCATATGCTTAAGCATAGTGCAGCAGGTTTCACTGTGCGGCTGCAAGCTGCGGCTCGCATCATTACCAAAAATATCATTAGTTCTTATCAGACTCTCGCGTCAGGCGGACTCAGTATCATATTATTATCAAATCATCAATCAAATAATTTAATCAGGTGTGTGTTCTCATTAATCATTAAATCAATAATAATCAATAACTTTAATATCATTTAATCATAGTTTTAAATGTAATCAGAATCAGTGCATAACTATATCATTATTTTCAAGTTTAAAATCTTTTTCATTTTTATTTACATACATACATACATATCTTCACGCCAAGTCCCTTACGGGGTAGGCACAGAGTATCGAGTGCCATACCTCACGATCCTGACAAGCCTGTCTTGCTTCCTTCACATTCATTACCCTTCTCATACAAACACACATTCATTTCACATTTTTATTTAATTTCTTATAATTAATCATAATCATCAAAAGTCTGTAGGTAGCTTGCTAAAGCCCCTACATTCTTTATGGTCCTTCGAGCCGTTACAAAATTACCAAACTAGTTAATTAAGAGCAGTGCGGATCAGACAGACGGACAGCACTTGTTACAAACATTAAGTAGTTCTCAGCTGGTTCTGAATAGTTTCTGTTTGAAATGCGACAGCTCGGTACACTCCCCACCAGAGACTTCGGTTAGACTACTAATAATCGTCTGCGGCTTCCTACTTTACACAATATTAAAACTTATTTATCCTCTATCAAAACAGAGTGTACTTATTTTTTTGGAAAAATCCTGAACTGATGAAGATTTTAGTAATAATATTTTTAGTGATAATAGCCCGAATATAAATAATAGCCCGAAGTTTCGTCATTCAAAAAAAAAGTATCTTCACGCCCATATCCCCAAAGAGGTAGGCAGAGGCACAACCAGGGCACCCACGACTAGCCGAAGACACTAAGTCCCATAATGTGATAGGTGGCA
>NJDD01009359.1:123868-136257 GCA_002245505.1 Calephelis nemesis
TAGCCCGAGCTTTCGTCATTGTACTTAGTTTCCATTATTGTTCAATATTTATCCCCTATCAAAATTCATAATCCAATATGGATTCTAATAATCCATAAAACTATCTTGAATTTTAAAAAAAAGAGTGTGTGTACTCATGTACGTACGTAAGAAGTTATACTTCTTTGGCGTAACAATCCAAAAATATCAAATAATAACACAACGCATACATAAATAAATATACATAAATAACATGCAACAATAATTAAAAATCATAAAATATAATTAAAAATAAAAAGGTTCGCACCTAACTTCAGGGTGTTGCTTTTGATTGTCACATTTATCTGTCGGTGTGCGCGCGCATCGTAAAATTTCACTGTCATCATTTTTTCCAACCTCACCAAAAGAAGTATAACTTCAAAAACGTATTGAAAAAAAGGGTTTTCAAAAAAATCCCGCTCAAACCTTCAGTAGTTTATAGAACAGTAGTATTGTCATAACAGTAGTTTCGAGGTTTTTTTATATTCCTAATTGATAGAATATATTGTATACTGCACACGTACTTATCCACTAAAGTACCTATGTTACACAAGTTATCTATCTCCAATCATTTTAGACTAACAAGCTCCAATTGTTTTCGGGAATTCCATTTACGCGTGTCATATTTAGTACTGAAGCGAATTATAATATTATGTTAAACAAATCTCAAACGTATCCGAGAGCAATGCTTTTAAAAAGTGGCACATAATTTTCACTCAATGTATTAATATCATGATATAATATAAAGATTTATCATCTAGTACGTGTATAGTAAGTGTATGTACTTGTATAGTTATAAATAACAATGGAAATTACTCATTTCCCATAAAAGTAACAATCATGAATCATGGGGGCCCAAGCTATAGATCAGAGTAAACTATTTCCTCCCTTCAGCTGAGGGCTTCTGAATCATAGTTTGGTGGGAGGGCCTTTCACAACACTCACCGATAAACTATTTTGATGATTGGATGACGTTTTATGTAGAGTCATTCGTGTGGTTATTACTTATTTTCTCAAAAACACTTAGCGTAACTAATTTATAATGTTACTGATTAACACACAATTTATTTGGTTGTAGAGATGTGACAACCCCAATAGTGCCATAATTTACTTTACTTAATTATTTTATATACAAAAAAATGTGTTTTTTTTCAGTAATAAAACAACGGTGTTTTGGATCGCATACTTTGTGTCCCATTTTCTAACCTTGTTATTTTTGTTGAGGGACGTAGTTTCCTAAAGGCACCCTGATTGTTCCTCTGCTTATTTCTTCGTGGATTTTGTTTTGTTTATCGACCCGGCAATCGAACCCAAACCTAAAGAAGTAAAGTCCGACGCCGGACTTCTAAACAACAGATGCAATAACATTTACTTTTGTAAAAGCATTGACTCTACATACATTCAGAAGCATACATACTACATAGGACATCTTAAGCCACGAAGATTAAATTCAATTATTTATAAACTGACAGTTATTCAAAATAATCTTATTTTTGTTAAGTTTTCTTAAATTTTCTTATATTCTGATGACAATAATTAATACTAAAGCGCCTGAATTAGTGACGTCGCTCCACCCGCTCACGCGTTATGTAATTAAAAAGGTAAATAGAGATTCGTAGCTATAATAAGACCAGCCTATCCGGCGAATTTCGTATCGCTTGACATTTACACCTACCAAAAGTTTGTATGGAATAAAGCATTGTTTTTCTCATTTTTCCTTTTTTTTTATATGAACCTTCCACTGGCAATAACTGACACAACAAAAACAATTAGCAATATTGGTCCATTCGGTTATGCGTGATGCGATGTCCACGCGAAATGGTATACATTCTTATGTAAAAACTAGGTGTTACCAGCGGCTTTGCTTGCGTTTTCACAGGAACCCGTTATGCGATCGGGATTGAAAGTAGCGTATATGTTAATCCAGGTTACAATCTATCTGTGTTCCAAATTTCAAATAAATCCGTTCAGCCATTCGAGTGTGAAAGAGTAACAAACATACACACATCCTTACAAACTTTCGCATTTATAATATTAGTAGGATATGAAACGACAAATACATTACGTACTATGTATGATTTAATTATTATTATGTGATAAGTACATGTAGGTGCGCAAATAAATAATAAAAACACAAGGATTTAACGAAAAATATACTAACATACGAACTATTATTCTGTATTTTCCTGGGAGAAAACATTTATCTTACGCCACAACTTTTGTCCGCCTCTAAACTGCCTGAACGCCGTCAAATTTTCCCTGATATTCAAATAGGAAATTGACGTTGGTTAGAAGTTTGGTCTTCGCATATTTTAACATTATAAAGTTTTAGAAACATTGTGCTTTAGACACTTTAGACTTTCACATTTATGATAGTGGTGGATTTCTTAATCATTTCACGAAATCCACTATTATCGTAAATGTGAAAGTGTTTATTAATACATGTACTGTAATTCGCTTATTTATTAAAGCTAGTGGTCGCCCATTGGTCGAAATTCTAAATATCGAAATCGAAAAATCGAAAATAGCTAATAACTTCTTACCATTTAATGAGTCACAGTAATTTCGGTTCTAGTATTGGACCTGTCAGAAAATAAAAAAAACTGTTTTTCTGTTTCATTAAAAAAATATCTTTATGGACATATACCCGAAGTGCACCCACAATAAGCCGAAAGTACTTAGTCCCACAAAATAACAGTCGGCAAACCTCATGCCAATTGGGCACTTGTGTTTTATTAGGTACCTGTTGAAAAACGATGAATATTTAAGAAAAGTGAATTTGAAATTACAGGCAGATTTGATTTTGATTTTTATTTGTACAGACTAGTACAGTGGTCACCCGTTCGTCGAAATTCGACCATAACACATTTTAACATCTTGTTGATAAGAACGCCATCTTGATTTCTTAAGACCAACTACTTTGTTTCCAAACTTTTTAGTGCGCCATCTGTGATCTTTTACCGTTGTCATCATTATAATTTTTTGTGTGTGTCAAATGCATGGTAGTGTGGGTAATGTTTTATTTTTTGATTTCATGTACTTTAAAAGCATATTATTGAAAAATATTAGCGATCTGCATATCTCCTACATATAAACTATAAGTGTACCAAATGTTATGCTCAATTCGTAAAAAGGGGTTCAAAGTTTTTTTATGATATCGGAAGGCAAACAAGCAGGCGGATTACTGGTGGTAAGAAATTCACGCCGCCTACTGATAGTAAGTTTCCAGTCCAAGCCGGAACACGTCATAACGTTATGGCGGCAGGAATAGATAAGGCAGTGGTACCAATACCAAGCAATACCAGCTAGAGCTTCACGTATTAATATATAGATGAAATATTTTCTAGCCACCAATAATTACAGTATAACACAGAAATACTTTTTGTATCCGTAGTATTATTAATTTTTTAAGAGAGACATGCTTTTTTATGTGAGAGGTCGGCGAACAAGCTTACAGCACTACTGATGGTAGAGATAACCGTGGCCCTTAGCCGCCATAGATGTTACATGTGCGTTGCAGGTCTTGAGGCTGGGATGTTATTCCTATTATGCGAGTCTACCGGCTACCCTACCCTTTGGCACGAAACATGGCAGAGTCATTATGACGAGAAGATTAGGTAACGCGGTAGATCCCTATCCGGACAATTTGCGGAATAGCACTCTATCACCAATGGTCTTGTTAGCGTTTGTTAGTTTAAAAAAATGAGGGACGTCCGTTTTTCGATTTTCCAAACTTCTTTTACTATTTATCGATTTAAAATTATCTTTTTTTATAGAAAACTAGCAGCCTGTCACGTCTATACGCTTGAGTAGGGATGTCTATTTTTCTATGAGTAAGCTGCTTGTGTTCATCAAGGATATTGGAATATTCTGATAGTAAAAGAACTTTTGAAATCGGTCAAGTAGTTTTAGCATGTATACTTTAATGCAAACAAATATTTCCTTTTTTGGTGTCGACAATATCATATAGTACATATAGATAGCTCCTAAAGATATTTTAAAATATGTAAAGGCTAATAAAGTACCTCCCCTTTCACGAAGTTTTAAATGAAATTGATGTCCCTTATCATACAACCACCATCATGGTGTAATCACGGATTCTCGATTCAAATTTATTTAACAGACAATTTCGACACAATTACTTATTTAATGAAAAACGAATGAATGTTTACCCCTGTTTGACGAGCTTGCCGCGCATTGTTTATTGATACAAACACGATTAAAACGAAGGTGTAGATGTGGTAGGGTTGTCAGTTGCCAAAGATGATATATTTTAATTAACTTCCAGTAAATTTAAATAATAAATCGCTGTAAAAGCAATAAATAAAGAAATATCCCTGGACAATTTGCACAAATTGCATCTAATCTCAAAGTAAGCAAACTATATGCTTGCGTTATAGATGTAAGTCAACGGTTGTAGCACGTAGAGACACTAAAATAGATATAACATGTTTGGTACACATTGTGATGTATGTATTTTTTTTTAATATCAGTATTATGTCTAAGGTTCTCTGGCACATATCTCTCTGAAGCGATAAGACCGCCTTTGTGTACCTAAGTTAAATATTATAAGTGAAAGAGTGTGTATTATTTTGTAAATTTTGGTGCATAATAAAGTGTATTCATTTATTCATTCATTCATCATTATTTGTTATGTCGTGATTTAGAACGTGACGAGTGCTCAAAGTATCTAATTTTATTCTGGTAAACAAGCACAATTCTTACCTGATGGTAAGAGACACTTGTGGCATATAGACAACACTAGCTGCGCCCCGCGGTTTCACCCGCGTAAGTCCCAATCCCGCGGGAACTCCGGGATAAAAAGTAGCCTATATATCATTCTGGATCTTCAGCTACCTACATACCGAATTTCATCGTAATCAGCTTTGTAGTTTTTGCGTAAAAGAGTAACAAACATCCATACATCCATACATACAAACTTTCGCATTTATAATATTAATAGGATGTGTTACTATCATGTGGCAGGCCGGCTACTATTTCAGTTAAACTGGAAAATGATAGTGTTATAATGAGGGCACAAATAGGTGAGGTACTAGACTCATCGTGTAAAAAACAACTTCAGACACTGAAATTTTGTTTTATTTCAGAGAAACATGTTTCATTCTTTTTGTTAACCTACTTGTTAATGGAGGAGGTTACGTTTCAACTCCTATATTTTCTTAAGTATGTTAAGTAATAAAAACAAAAATATAATCTTAAGCATTTTACTAATTTAAATTGATTCCTTATCATTGACTGAATTTACTTGTCGTAACGGAGGGATTACATTTCCTTAATAAATTCTAAATCAGGTATTAACCACGGCCTTGACGATTAGCCAAAGACACCAAGTCCCACAATATATTACATATATTCAAACCCCGAGATATACTGTTTTTATTAGAAAATTGCAAACTTATTTTCTTTTTGTTGACCGATCCGGATATTATGAATTATAAATTACGCTTTAATTATAAATTATCCTGAGGCTTATTCGCTCTAAAATCACAAGGAACTGACGAACCGGCTAAATATGCCTGAAGCTAAATATCACTCAATAATAATAACTGTTTGAGTGAAATAAATCGTATTAATGAATTAATTTATATCCGATGACAACCCTATTGCTCTGGGTATTCATTCGTAATGTGACGGTGACATCGAAATTGAGCTCTCGTGTTTCGAAATGGAAAGCGTTTAGTGTCACTTTCGAGTTGGTAATCGATTGCACCTGACACCAGACATTTTTTGTTCTTCCTGTCCACTTCCGCTTGGTCCTACAAATCGCTTAATAAAATACGTTCACAGGCACGTCACAGAACTTGTACCCATAAAAAAAAGGTGTGTGCGATTCACACACGATAGAAGTGAAACTTCAGTAAATCGACAAAAGAATGAGATGAATATATATTTGTGTCTCTTACCTGTCGTTTTTCCGTTGCACCCGTTTTGAAATCAAACGATTGTAAAGAAGTTTCACTTTAAAAAATATGGCTGCATTTTTTCTAGCGTAGGAAGCGACGACCCTATCTCCCGCTCCAAATGTAATCTAGGATAGTATAAGACTCCATTTTTTCACCTACGGAGTCGGACTATTTGGACCTTTCAACGACTAGCAATGATCGGTAGCGTTCTCTAATCTCGGCCGTTTTTGAGGCATTGCTCGCTTATATCGTGTTCCGGTTTGTAGGTTACGTTTACTTAGGATACAAATTTAACATTCTAACCATAGGTTGGCAATGTAAATTTAAGGTGCCTAGATTTGTATATTCTATATCTTACTATCAACAGATCTGTTTATTTGTCTACATGTAATAAAAAAGTTGACAGTACTAGCGGCCGGGTACGTGCTTTGCTACGTAGGTATGAACGTATGAATGATATAACACAACAAAAGAAAAAAAAACAACTGAAAAGGGTTTCAATATGACTACGGGGATTGTGCTGTTATCTGAAAAAAATTTGAATTAGACCGAAAAATATTTATAAACAAAATGACCTCCCATTTATTGAATTTATTTGTTACAAAACTGTGATAAATGAAGAACTGCTCGACCGATTTTATGCAAACTTTACATAAAAACATCTACTAAATAGTCCGAACAAAGCCTAAACATTTGGTTTGGATAGGTAAACTCGTTCTTCATACTTATATTATTATATAGAGGAAAACTTTGTTTATTTGTTTAGTTGTAAAGAATAGGCTCAAAAACTGCCTGACCGATTTTAAAAATTCTTTCACCATTCGAAAACTACATTATCCACGAGTGACATAGGCTTTGTTTCATTAAAATCGGTATAGTAGAAGCCAAGTTACGCAGGCGAAGCTGCGTGAAACTGCTAGTTATGTATAAAAATCAACGCCATTTTTCGTTGTAATTTTATAACTTACTAGCAGTTTTACGCAGCTTCGCCTACGTACCTTGGCTTCTACTTTACCGATTTTAATGAAACAAAGCCTATGTCACTCGTGGATAATGTAACTTTCGAATGATGAAAGAATTTTTAAAATCGGTCCAGTAGTTTTTGAGCCTATTCATTACAACCAAACAAACAAACAAAGTTTTCCTCTTTATAATATATTCGTATGATATACAGTATAAGCTACTCTGAAGTTATTACTCCGTGTAAACGTTATGAAGACAAATGCAGGCGGCAGAGTAAACATTATGATATCCCGACACCCAGTCTGGTCCCGCAGGCAGGTCGGCGCCGCCGCGGCCTTATTCAACCAATCGATAAAACTTAAGTGACAGACTAAGACATCGGGTTTGATTCCTGGCCCTTTTATTAACCTACTTAAAACTGGAGATTATCACCCCAACTGTGTTTTCTTTGTACGTATATTTGTACTTGTATCTTTACATGATTTTTCCGCCAATTGCGAATGGATTTTGATGCCTTTTTTAACCTCCAAAAAGAGGGGTGTTATAATTTTGACGTGTCTGTCTGTGTGTCTGTCTATCTGTGGCATCGTAACTCCCGAACGGTTGCAGTGATTTTCGTATTAAAGGTAACTTATGTGCGAGTGTTCTTAGATATGTTTGTTAAAAATCGGTTGAGCCGTTTAAAAGTTGTGGGAGGTGAAAGTGGGGAAATTAATATAATGTTCGCAAACATAGTCGGATATTTTTTACTTTTAAAGGGAAATTGAATTTTTGTATTGGGAGTTTTTAGATTTTTCATTTAGTTTTAGATTATTTCGTCTGTCAAGTTTGATTAAAATGAAACTAGAAGTTAGTAGTAGTTTTTAGCGGATAATTGCAAATTAAATCATTTCATTTAGATTTGAAACTAGTAGTTTTTGAGTAGTACGTTTTTGTTCACATAGACGATTTATTAAAATTTAAGTTGGTAATTGGCTGTTTCACTGCGCGTAAATTGCTTGAAATTCGTTTTTTAATTGCTCCTCGTGTCCCTCTTCTGTCTGTCACAAAAGAGTATGCATATTGGACCTAATTAAAAAAATTGAAATGTTTATTGGGACATCCGATTCTACTCCTTAATCTTTTTTGATGATATTGGAAGGCAAAAAAGAAGACGGATTTCCTGATGGTAAGAAATTCACGCCGCCTAGAGACACCAAAGGTGGTAATGGTGCGTTGCCAACCGAGATGTTAGACCTCGAGCAAAAGGAAGTTTACCGGCTACTTTACCTTCCGAACTGTAACCGACAACGTCAAGCACTGACGTTGTAGCGGCAGCAATTGGTAAGACAGTGGCACCAAATCCAGGCGAGTTGCTGCGAAACTCTACCACCTAGTAGTATATCAAGGTGTTAGTGACGGTAAGCTTATGTTCGCCTTTTACGAGCTGCCTGGCAGAAAGGCAGATTGTCTTTTCTGCGAAGGAGCCCGGACCAACACGGGGAAAATATTTTCTGTCATATTTCGTGAATATAATCATTTGTAGTATTTTGAAACTTAACTATGTGTTACTTATAATCACAAAAATGTTTTAAGTTAACTACGAAGAGCGGAATCTTAGAGGTTACGACTCGTACCAAAAACGACCGTCCATAAGCAACACGTTTTTGAACACAGATTTTTCGTCTATTTGTAACCTCTTTCTTATTGATACATTATATCTAATTGTCACTCAGTTGTCGTTGAATTTAATATCAAAGTCATTTTCAACGATTTTATCTCTTCAAACTTTTAAAGAAAGTATCATGCGGAAACAGAGATAATATATCAGATTGATTGAAAAACACACAATTTTTATCTATTACCTTTAAACAAGTTTTTCTGTATATATATTCTAAATCTCGGAATCCGCTCCAATGACTTTCATTAAATTTGAATGAAGGGGATTGTAGAGCAATAAATCGATCTAGCTAGGTTTCATTTTTAAGAAAAAAAAACGAGCAACACTCGGTCATTCATTTCATTTTTAATATAATCCTAAATAAATCGATAACAAAACTTTTATATGTGGGTACAATGTAGCTTTATACCTTTAGAACATAATCTAAAATTAAATTAAAAATTTAAAAACTCCCGATAAGAAAACTTAATTTCCCTTTAGAAAGTAAAAAAAAAATCCGAGTAGGTATGTTAGCAGACATTCTGTTAATCTCTCCACTTTCACCCCAAACAACTTATAAACGGTTCAACCGATTTTCATCAAACATTTAGTACACACAATACTAAATTGAAATCACTGCATTCGTTCCGGTGTTATGATACCACAGACAGACACATCAAACTTATAGCAGCCCACTTTTTGCGTCCATTGCTAATTATGCTGCAACAGACATACACGCACACAAAGGCACATCAATTATAGAAAGCCTCTCGTTTTCCTTGGCGGTTAAAAATCATTAAAATTATGTTTAATAATAATTAATTAGTAAGCGATTTAAAGTTAACCATTGTCTCCAGGTTGAAGCCACTGCGTTTTTTATTTTATCCAACTACAAAAAGAAGGTTATCAGTTTGACTGTACGGTATGTTATTTTAGTTTTATTGATATGTCTTTTTTGTATGTTTGTGTTGCAATTAATCGGCCAATAAGAAATAACATAATCTACCATCTCAAAAAATTACCATTAAAATTTGTTTCTTATTGGCCGGTTTTTTTATTTTATCCAACTACAAAAAGAAGGTTATCAGTTCGACTGTATGTTATGTTATGTTTATTCATATGACATTTTTGTATGTTTGTTTTGCAATTAATCGGCCAATAAGAAAAAAAATAATGGTAACTTTTTGAGACGGTAGATTATGATTCCAATTTGATCACAAATTTGGTGGATCTTGATAAAATTTATACGGAACTACGTCCGTGGGCTACTATGCAAAATGTAATTAAATAGGTTTTTTAATTTTTTATGCCAGACTTAATTGATTAAAAAAGTGCTCCTATTAAAGCAGATAAAAGTAATTGTAAAATCGCGATGCTTCTTGTATATTTTTACACGTTTTTTATTAGCTTCACCTGAATGTTTGTATGTTTGTAACCGACTTCTTTGGGCGCGATTTTGACCCACTTTAAACAGCCAGATTTCTTTCAAACTTTGTAGATTTATTGAGGACCGATGACAAAACACTAATTTGATAAAATTATTTCATTTTCAATTTGCAAAATATGATTTTTGTTAATTTATATAATTTCCATCTATAATCGATAAGGTAAGAAAATGACTTAAAATTTTCTATAATTTTTCTCTACAGTCGATAAGGCAGGATTCGATGTTAATTTTTATTTCCAATAATTATCTTTAGCCGTTTTCTCTAACATTGACAAATTTTTGTATACTAAGAGAATTTTAATGCTACAAAACAAATAATAGTTTATAAAAATTATATTAATTTTTAATAGCTGAGGAAACAAAGGGCAATTGCGTCACTTATGTGATATAAGATGTTACCCGCGGGGACGTCTGCATATTAACCTTTTAAACTCTCGCGTAGGAAATCGTTTAGATATCAAAAAAAATAATAAACGTTTCTGGACTAATTACACAAATTGATCAAACTTCAAAGTAAACAAATTGTGTAAATCATGGGTGTTAATTAACGATACTAAAATATGTTTAAAAATACTTTAAGAGATATTTGAACATATTTAACAAATACTCAGACCCATAAATGCAGACATCCTAATGTTCATCACATAAATGACTGCTCCCGTCGAGAATCGAACCCGAGTCTCCCGGGTGGTCGTTGAAGTTAGGCGTGCACGCCAGGCCCTCGACCAAAGAGCGGAAAAATCTGGTCGCCGCTGACATTAGTTCCACTTCTGATTCGTAATACCTTGTTTAACGTCATCTGTTCTTGATAAGCATGATAGTTTCAATTTAATCCGACGTTTTCAAGTGGGTTTTCAAAACTGAAAATCACGGTTTAATGTTTTGTTACATAGATACGTATGTACGTATTTACATATCTAGATATAAAGTAAGTAAATAAATATCTTCACGCCCATATCCCCAAACAGATTGGCAAAGGCACAACCAGGGCGTCCACGACTAGCCAAAGACACTAAGTACCATAATGTGATAGGTGGCAAGCCTATCACCAACCGGGCGGGGCACATATCCAATCCCGGGCTGCGTTAATTTTATTAGAAAACTAGCGGACCGCCCCGGCTACGCACGGTTATGAAATTTACATATAAACCTTTCTCTTCAAACATTTTATCTATTTAAAAAGCCGCATAAAAATCCGTTGCGTATTTTTTAAGATTTAATCATACAAGGAACATTGGGTCAGAGAAAGCGACTTTGTTTTATAATATGTAGTGATTGAATAAATAAAATAAAACAAATAATATCAAAGATCTCGAATAAAAAAAATAAAAGCTCTTAAAAATCTACAGCACTATAGCTTAATGGTGAATGTCTATGGTCGATGACATATACAGTTTTGATGACGTTTTGCTGACATTCACAGTGAATACCTGACCTATAACGCAATCAGGCTGCGACCTATTTAGCAGTAAAACAATACGCGTATGACAAAAGCTATTCTACCGAGCTTTCACCTTTAGTCATACTATTTGGCTTTATGGTTTGTGAGAAAGTGAATTGAAAAGATATGTACCATTTATCTAATAGTTACGATAACTTGACGACTGAGTGATATTTTTCTCGTTTTTTTTTTGTGGAATAGTTAGTTACCGTACTCCTACAAAACGGCTTTACCGATTTTCACCAAATTTTATATCCACATTCAGTAGGTCGGAGAATCGGCTGCTATCTATTTTTCATACCCCTAAGCAATAAGGGTTATTTGCCTTTAATATTTTTTGCTAGAAATAATTTATATGGCAAAACAAAGTTTGCCGGGCCAGCTAGTAGTTTTATAAAAGACAAGCCGACCCAGCGAATTACGTGACGCCGTAATTACGCTGACGGTGACGTGTCAACTGCAGTGCCACCTAGCCGGCCAATTGAGTATCATGACAATTCATAAATTTATTGAAACATCAAAATTTCAACTAAATCGGTCCAGTCGTTTCATGCAAGTGACAAACATGTTTAAATTTTTTAAACTAAGGTAATTTGATAAAACTTTTAGTTTTATTTTCTCCAAGCAAGTGAACGTGCTAAATACTGGCGTTGGAACAACCAGGTCAGAGAATACATAATTGATGTAGAGCACCACAGCGAAGGTAATGACTCGGAAGAGATATGACAGCGTATTGTGGTGCGGCTTCCTATAATGTCTATTATTTTTCTACTCGGAAACTTATCTTTCATCTTAACTGGTTCTTGCAGCCATGGCGGTCTGACACAGAGCTCGTGGTAAATATAAAAGTTGTTTAATATTCTAGAAAGGCAGCCAAGATGTCTAACGACTGCACTCAGAGACGTCAATCATAATTAAGACGACATTTTCAATAAAAAATAGATTAAACATCATTGA
>NJDD01009361.1:0-39639 GCA_002245505.1 Calephelis nemesis
GTCACGACAGACGTGTTTCGTAGAGTTAGCTAATGTTACCGTGAAATATGTATACCCGGTTATATAATAAATTATCACACATTATATTTAGCGGGTCAGGTTTAATAATATATTTTACGATATACTAAAAAGGTATTATTGCAATGTGTTAAAATGTAGTGCAACGAAATAGTGTGTTTTAAAGAACTTTACTCACAGTGCACTATTACTGAAGTTTTTAAATTTATACTTAACGTAATCCAAAACATGACTTCACGTGTCAGGATATAGTAACTATTTAGTTACTTAGAAAGAAGAAGGAAAACGGTTTCCACAGAAAGTTGGACGAGGACAGCAAAATCTTGTGATTTTTAAATTTTCTAATTAAAACAACTTTTGGCCGGGTATGAGCCTGAATGGTGGAAGGCTGGTCACCTATCACATTGTAGGATTCGGTGTCTTCGGCTTGTCGTGGGTGCCCTGATTGTAACTTTGCCCATCTCTTCCGGGATAGAGGTGTGAAGATTTTTTTTAAATTATTCAACATTATCTTCTGTTCTGATCTTGCAATCATCATTCATATCTAACCGATGTTGAATCTGCTTCCCTAATATTCTTCGGCAATATTCGGTGTATGTATGCTATGACGCATAGATACATACTATCTTCACGCCAAGTCCCTTAAGAGGTAGGCAGATAGAATCAAGTGCCAAACTTCACAATCCTGACAAACCTGTCTGGCTTCCTTCACATTCAATACCGTTTTCATACAAAAACGTCGATGTCAGAGACTCATAACACAACCCTCGGATAATATATCGGATCTGATAGTGGAATGTCAACTTGGTCTCCCCGGAGCTACATCCGTCCACATTGTATATATGCTTTTTCAATATTTCATCTGTCATTCTTTCCTCATTCCCGAACCAGCGGAGCATGCGCTTTCTCATTTTAACACCAACACTTTCTTTCAATTCTAATCTTTCTTGGATCTCACTGTTGCGAATGCGGTCAGTGAGCGTTACAGGACAAATGTAAATTATTATTAGAATATTGTGCAATATTATGCAATATTAGGCAATGACGTACCAAGATCAAATCATGAATACTATGACCTCTACCTACAGGTAACAACAATGTGTTACCATTTCATCTTTTATTCTATAATTACAACACTAACCTTCATGTTCCATGCACTATAGTAATACAATACCATTACATCACATCATCAAAACGAGCCTAAATTCTGTCACTAAGCAATAAAACATGACATCTAGCTATTTACCTTTTGTTCCGGGCTTCCCCCCCAGCACCCATATCTCCCCACTGTTCAGTTTCCGCCGTCCCACTATACAGGAGAGTAATGTGGTCTTGCCGCAACCTGACGCTCCCAGTAGACCGTATCTGTCAACAATAACACATGAAATAAGAAAAAGAAAACATTTACTAAATAAATATCTACTTTATTAATAAATGACTAACACGTGGAAACATCAGATTTTGTTTTGTTTTGTGTATGGCTCTCTTTCTGAGATTTCTAAGACGAAGTCGCAGTCAGATACATGCCATAATTCTAACCAACCAATCTAAAATTGGAATCTCTCTGGACACTCTTGTCACAAAAACAGTTTAGAATTGTAGATGAGATTAACTAATTTACTGCACTTTTCATTTTAGTACATTGTATAAAACAAAGTCGCTTCCTCTGTCCCTTTGGATGCTTAATTCTTTAAAACTACGCAACGGATTTTGTTCCTTTTTTTTAAGATAAAATGATTAAAGAGGAAGGTTTATATGTATATTTCATAACTGTGCGAAGCCGGAGCGGGCCGCTAGTTTTGTAATAAAAGTAACATTTCGTTCAGGATCAGTCTTATTCAATATCTAAGCTACGTTTTACCATAAACGGTCAGTAGGAGCCATATATAGGAGAATTTACGTAGAGTTAAAATTGCTGGAGCAAAAAAGTAAATGCTGGCTGGTTGTTTAATAAAAAGGATTACCAATTTCTATCCTAAAAACAATCCCTTAATGACTTTGCCAATATTAAACAGAAGAAATAAATGTAACGATTCAATTTAGCGTAATGTACGACGCAAGTTAATTGCTGTTACATATTAAACAATCCGAAAAACCACCTTTCAAAATGATATAAGAGGAAAACAAAAGAGAAATGTCCGTCAAGGCCCTCTCGTAATGAGTAAGCTTGACCGCCTTGTGTGTTTTGAAACATGAATTAATCTGTTACTCATGCTGCGAACAGCTAATTATTTTTAACAATCTGAGAAACGGACGGTTGCATTACATAAAATTCTACCTATGGTTCCTGTAGCTACGTACCTACGGCTTGGCCTACCAGGTCCTGAACAGTTATTTTATAATCGAAGTACTCACGCTTCTATTCGAGTAATTTTAATCTAACATGGGTTTTCTGTTAATCTGACTATATCAAAATAGGTTGGTAACAAAAAATAATTTACATATAAAAAAACATTGAATACGTAGTTCCTTGTTCAAATAATCAAAACCCAATTTGTTAGTTCTACTTAAAAAAGTAAATGATCTTTTTTGTGGTCAGTAATACAAATTTCAACTATTTTTGTTTAATGTTGGTTTCGTCTACACACCAAAAAAATCATCAAAATCCGTTGCGTTGTTTAAAAGATTTAAGCATAGAGATGAAAGCTTTTGTTTTATACTACGTAATGCTAATGAGTTTATTTTTTTATTAAATTCCAAGAGATTATAATATTAGATCCAAAATTTATTTTACTGTAACACGCAAGCAAAAAAAATCAAGAAAAAAGTTTTAAGTAGGGGATAACAGACATAGTTTAAATAGCTTAATAACGTTGAAAGATTTGACGCAGGCGTGAGTTTTTCTTAATCGATTTACGTCATTCATAAAGATTTGAACATTCAAGGTGCTATTAGCAAAAACTCTACAGACATTACTGATCGTCAGATATTATTATATAGTAACTGCTTCCTCATTCAAACGTCACTTGTCATAAATGTGTACAAAAAAATGTATATAAATGAATACATTAAAAATATTACATAAAAAATGGTTAAGGACATGGATACACAAAAAAAAATTTGGATAAGCGTTATTTTGCAAATTTTTTTAATAGAAAGTTATCAATATTGCATTGGTATTTAGCAAGGTATATACTCGTATCAGTAAGTATCATTAATAGTAGAAACTAAATATTTTTTTATGTTTGAAGTTAGATCAATATATGTAATTTGTCTAAAAATGTATTTTGTTTTGCAAAGCGGAAGAGTATTGGCCACATAAGCCGAAATATATTTCAATAAAGTTTTTCAGGCATTATGTGAATACAATTATTACTTCACAGAAGCTAGACATTTGGAACAATGTCTTGAACAGCAACATAACCGTAACTAGATTACTTTCGAAATGTTTTAAGTTTATTATTTTGAAACTGCGTTGGACGGCCGCACGCATTTCGCAGCTGTTATTAAGCCTAATTTTTTCTTATATATAATTTATACAACCAAGTAATTGTAGATGTATTAATGGACAGAGGAAGCGACTTTGTTTTATACAATGTAGTGACATGAAAATTGCAGTAAATTAGTTAATCTCACCTACAATTCTAAACTGTTTTTGTGACAAGAGTGTCCAGAGAGATTCCAATTTTAGATTGGTTGGTTAGAATTATGGCATGTATGTGACTGCGACTTCGTCTCAGAGATCTCAGAAAGAGAACCATACACAAAACAAAACAAAATCTGATGTTTCCACGTGTTAGTCATTTATTAATAAAGTAGATATTTGTTTAGTAAATGTTTTCTTATTCTAATTTCATGCCTTATTGTTGACAGATACGGTCTACTGGGAGCGTCAGGTTGCGGCAAGACCACATTACTATCCTGTATAGTGGGACGGCGGAAACTGAACAGTGGGGAGATATGGGTGCTGGGGGGGAAGCCCGGAACAAAAGGTAAATAGCTAGATGTCATATTTATTGCTTGATTTGTGACAGAATTTGGGCTCGTTTTGATGATGTGATATAATGATATTGTATTACTATAGTGCATGGAACATGAAGGTTAGTGTTGTAATTATAGAATAAAAGATGAAATGGTAACACATTGTTGTTACCTGTAGGTAGAGGTCACAGTATTCATGATTTGATCTTGGTACGTCATTGCCTAATATTGCATAATATTGCACAATATTCTAATAATAATCTACATTTGTCCTGTAACGCTCACTGACCGCATTCGCAACAGTGAGATCCAAGAAAGATTAGGATTGAAAGAAAGTGTTGGTGTTAAAATGAGAAAGCGCATGGTGCGCTGTTTCGGAAATGTGGAAAGAATGACAGATGAAATATTGAAAAAGCAGATATACAATGCGAATGTGGACGGATGTAGCTCCGGGGAGAGCAAGGTTGACATTCCACTATCAGATCCGATATATTATCCGAGGGTTGTGTTATGAGTCTCTGACATCGACGTGTTTGTATGAAAACGGTATTGAATGTGAAGAAAGCCAGACAGGTTTGTCAGGATTGTGAAGTTTGGCACTCGATACTATCTGCGTACCTCGTAAGGGACTAGGCGTGAAGATAGTATGTATCTATGCGTCATAGCATACATACACCATATTGCCGAAGAATATTAGGGAAGCAGATTCAACAGCGGTCAGATATGAATGGTGATTGGAAGATCAGAACAGAAGATAACGTCGAATAATTTATAAAAAATTCTTCACACCTCTATCCCGGAAGAGATAGGCAAAGTTACAATCAGGGCACCCACGACAAGCCGTAGACACCGAATCCTGCAATGTGATAGGTGACAAGCCTTCCACCAATCAGGCTCATGCCCGGTCAAAAGTTGTTTAATTAGAAAATTTAAAAATCTTAATTTAAAATTAATATTTAGAAGATTTTGCTGTCCTCGTCCAACTTTCTGTGGAAGCCGTTTTTCCTTCTTCTTTCTAAGTAACTAAATAGTTACTATATCCTGGCACGTGAAGTCATGTTTTGGATTACGTTAAGTACAAATTTAAAAACTTCAGTAATAGTGCACTGTGAGAAAAGTTCTTTAAAACACACTATTTCGTTGCACTACATTTTAACACATTGCAATAATACCTTTTTAGTATATCGTAAAATATATTGTTAAACCTGACCCGCTAAATATAATATGTGATAATTTATTATATAACCGAGTATACATATTTCACGGTAACATTAGCTAACTCTACGAAACACGTCTGTCGTGACGAAATATTATTCATAATATTCGCAAAAGTAATGACTAGTGTGGAGCTGTTAATCCTAGCGAGTTAATTAGAGGATTTATTAAATATGCAATCGAATTTATACGCTCTTTTGATTAAAGCATTCCTGCTTTCGTTGATTCTTTAGTACTGTCACCATGATATGGATCAATCTCCTCCCTAATACCATCTGCTGTTAAGGTGTTTAGTTTGATGCAGAATTGGTTTGCCCATCGCACAGTATTTCTTCTTCTCAGCCATCCATCTTCTGTTATTCATGAAAGATGCGTTAGAAATAATTTGTTCTCTTCGAAAGACTATCAAGTCTTTCGAATGATACTAATCTATTTCATAAAGTGATGTAAGTTTTTAGTATGAAAAGTTAGGAAACGTTATATGCCAATGTCGTTATATTATTCATAGCTTTGAAAGAGTTTGGACAAAGCTCCCTAGAGGACCACTGTTATCTAAATAGACACGTTATGATCATGCCTCTTATTCGTTAAGCTTACATGTGTTCCGCAATGCCGACAGTCTTCAAGAATCGTAAGACGCTCTTAGGACTTTTCAGCTCCAAATCCTGTGGCTTGTTATAAACCCGCCTAGGTACTAGTTTCCTGCTTAAGTGCTGGACAACCGCAGATTACATATGTTGCTTTCTATGTTTTAGGCAAATTGACAGAAGAAGGCGCCGCTTTTGCGAAAATCCATAATTAAATCGAAATAAAATGATTTTATTTGCAATTTCCCGCCAAAAAAGTATAAGAACTATGGCGAGCCGAAACAGACAGTGCGCTATGAATGTATTGAACTTATCAAAAGCCAAAGATCCCAAACATACCCAGCTCCACACAACATCCACACCACTAAAACATTTTATTAACACCAATAATACACACACTACCGAAAACTCAACGAATTTTGCTTTCGAGGCATCAACAGGAGAATTTGACTTAATTTCACAAAGGTCGATCACATACTCCAAAACTTGAAACTGTGCTCGACCTTCGCGGCAAAATCTTTAGTCAGGTTCCTCTGTCTGGCTCGTCCTGTTTGTGTGTTTGTTCAACTTAAAGTGGCTGGTAACACTCGAACCAAAAACCAGAGCTTTGTTCATTGCATGTTGATTGCAACCGAAGTAAATTTGGTAGACAACTCTACAAAAAGGGTCTTTATGTGCTTTTGACTCACTATATTTAGCCAGTGTAAAAGACTTTACTGGCGGGACTAGTTGTGTAAACTTATAGAAGTAGAACAAATACACGACGAAGATGCCTGCAATCGAAAAGGAACGAACTTTTTACATTGCTTACTACAGTTGATGTGAACTGTTTTTTTGGAATATTCTAGAACCATCCGTTTAATTTTTTTGCGCAATGGACTATGGAATAAAACATAGGATATTTGCGGAAATTGCGATATCATAAACTCCCGATAATGAAGGCTTTGACCTCCAAGTTAAACATCCTATACAAATATCCATCTTGTGTTAGTTATTTACATTTTAGTCTTAACCTTAAAAGGTGCAAAGCGTAAAAAAACAAAATGGCGGATTGTCTGTGTAACGTTGGCAAATATGACGCACGATCACTTTTAATTCTTATAAGGAAGTAAAATAAATAAATATTCCTCCTATTTAAAATCTACGAGGTCGGTTACTATGAATCTTCAATCCAAATACATATCTTAATATATATATAATTCTTGTGTTTGTGTGTTTGTCACTGAACTCCTCCTAGACGACTGGAGCGGTTTTGATAAAAAAAAGGGGGGTGTTCAAAGGGATTCGAGAATGGTTTAGATTCACAATTAGGTCCACTGGGAAATGTTATTTTAATTATTGTTTTATTTGTAAAAGTAGTCGTTGATTTTGGAATGTTTTAAATTGGATCCGGCAGACTGCGCTACTATCCGAGCCTCTAGACAATCTCCAGATATTTCAAGAGATCTCTCTCTCTCTAGATATCTCTAGACAAATCATAAGACTCGACTATAAACCTTAGTACATTTTATCCTTGTATATCACAAAAAAAATAGAAAATAAGATAAACAAGGCATTATTTTTCCCATACAAACTGTCGGTAGCTAACAATATTAAGCGTACTAAGTTCGCCGGCTCGGCTGGTTGTTGATAGTTTCAATTAAAACTCATTTTGTTCCACACAAAAGTATCCAATTATATAATAAACAAAGCAAATAAGTAAGAATCAAATAGTGACCAAAGTAAATTGAATGATTCCAAACTATGGACAGACATTTATATTCATCGAATAAATGCTCGCCCCGAAAAGGAATCAAACATAAGACTCTTCATAAAAGTGCATCAGGGATGTTCGCAGTGGCGCGAACTGACTGTTTCCACGCAACTATGCGCAAAAGGTGTGCCTCTCTGGTGCGCAGAGTGAGAGGCAGCACCAACACAGTCCTAAGTATGATTGCGAATAGACTGGACTGTCCTTTTATCAGGCATTGTTGTAGTAAACAAGTCGCGAGAAATGTCGGATAGTAGGACAGTCAATCTCAATTATTATGTAATTTCATTAGTTTAAATATTATTGCATTTCTTTTTATTATTATTATTATTATTATTATTTATTATTATTTGTATTTGTACTTGAATTCCATTTTAAATTATTTTGACATTGTATTATTTGTTTGACATTTTTAAAATCAGCTATTGTATTATAAAGCAATTTGAATCAATTATTAATTAAGTATTTATTTATAGCATGTCATTATAATAATATTATGTGTTTGTTTGTTACCTTATATAAAATTTTAATTAATATTTTTATGGGTCTATGTAACCTGAAAATAAACGAATTTTATTTTTTTTTTATTTATAAATTGTAGACGTTAAGCTCGTTCCTCGGCCCTCGAGTTGGTCGCATCCTATCAGCCTATTTAACATGTCTTTAACTAACAGGATCTGGAGTGCCCGGAAAGCGTGTGGGTTACATGCCTCAAGAAATAGCCCTGTACGGTGAATTTACCATCAAGGAGACGATGATGTACTTCGGGTGGATCTTCGGCATGGAGACCAGGGAGATCATCGAGAGACTGCGCTTCCTGCTCGAGTTCCTCGATCTGCCCAGCGAGAACCGTATGGTCAAGAATTTGAGGTAAGTTTTAGAATTTAAGTAAGTCGTACAGAATGAATGAATATGCTATTTACATACGGCTAATGTTAATAACCTATCTACAGATAAAGATATGCCTTCTATAGATTTTTTGCTAAGACATTTTTGATAATTATTAAAACACAACATCGGTTACCTGGCAACTGATCTAAAGGAGCATGATATCTAATCTTAGATAGATTGTTAATGTTGGACGATATTCAACTTATTAATATACGAAAAGTATATAAGTACTATAATTTTCATACTAATGTTATAAATGCGAAAATCCGTCTATTTGTTGTTCTTAACCCACTGAACCGGTTTTGATGAAACTTGATACATACTCACAGCTAACGATAGGTTATTATCTGAAAATCAACCCCTTAAAGGATAATATGAAATGAAAGTTTGTATGAAAATCGTAAACCTTTTTAAACAGACGAACTCGCGTGCAAACAGCTAGTAAAATGTGAATAAACAATATATCGTAAAATATTATTTGCAGTTCATTGAATTATTTATTTTGTGTATATTTTTTGTTAGTACATACCGAAATTGAAACCGAAAAAAATGTACTTCCTTCTAAATACACAATTATAATTATTACGTTTAGCATAAAATTAATTATACAGTCTAATTAGGAATAATTGGAACAAATTAAATCTAATCAAATGAAAATAGTTCTTTTACTCTGAAACTGCTACTACATATTTTTTTAGGCAAAGAATGCATATGTCGGGAAAATACACAATCAAAAGACCAGACAAAAGAAAACATACAGTAAACAAAATCATTAATAAACTTTTTAAAAGTGTATTTGACGGTGTGGTTAAAATGACATATTAAAATGTCTGCTGGATCTGAAGTTTATCTATAAGAGAAAGAACGACAAATATACATGCATCCGGTACATGAGAGAGAGTCAGCAATATTTGGAAATGACATTAGTTCATTGTAACATCCAGTAATAGTCTACAGCTTCATGGTTTCAGCGAACCTATAGCAAGATTTAATATTACAATATAACCTCTTCCATTCTAGCTGCATGGCCATGAAACTACGTAGTAGTATAATTTCACGGATGATTTTTTGTAGAAAAAGTTTCTACACTTACACAAACAAAATCATAATTGATAAATAATAATAAAGATTTCTGTGAACCAATTACGACGATAGGGACGCTAGTACTTTTATAACCTAGGATAAGACTAGAACTAAAACTAGTCTAATGGCTAACTAACAAGCAGACAAAGCTACGGGTAACAGTTAGTACGTTTTCCTATGTTACGTACTTGGCGTTTTTAATCATCTTAATTATTTACAATACGGATGTAATTATCATTTGTGTTAAAATTACCATTTCGCTTAAAATCACTAACAGTTGGTATACAGAAAAAATATAAAGTACTATTTTTTTATTTTTTTTGCAACTTTCAGGTTTTTCTCTTCGATCCTTCTGACCATTACCAACACAACAAAAAAATTATTAGTAAAATTGGTCCAACCGTTCAGGTTTGATAAGATGACTATTAGAAACTATTCATTCTTATATAAACACATATACATATACGAGTATTATTGATTCTAATTTAGCTAATATCGTCAGCACGTGTAGAACTTTGGTCTATGTTTTTCTTTCGAACTTCGTTTCCTTCCTTTTTATTCAAACCCTTCGCTTAGTCTACTGTTCTAACTTAAAATATTATTATTTTTTGACTTAAACAAATACCAATTTACATGATAAAACGGCACATAACAAAACTACGTAATTTTATAATGTTAAGTACCCATAGAAAAGTTTCTAAACACAAACTTAATGTTGTCATTGGTAACTTTTCCTCAAAATTAGGGAAAAACTTAGCAGGTTTTAATAATGTAATAGAATGAAAAAAACATACTCAGAAATGTAG
Source organism: Calephelis nemesis (assembly GCA_002245505.1). Classification (NCBI taxonomy): domain Eukaryota; kingdom Metazoa; phylum Arthropoda; class Insecta; order Lepidoptera; family Riodinidae; genus Calephelis; species Calephelis nemesis. The sequence goes on from NJDD01009361.1 coordinate 10,272, forward strand.
TATAATAATAGTAGTAAATTTTTATTTCGTAATCTCGTAAATAATAAAATCTATTTCAAAACAAATAAGTAATCGCTTTAGCAATGAAATAATTAAGTGAGATCCTCGTCCCCGATTCCGTTACAACGGTAATAATAACAAACCGCTCTATGGAAAAGTTGGCTTTAATTATCCTATTGGTTAAAGTTTGTATTTTTGTATGTTCTGCTTACATGGCAAAACGGCTGATTTTATTTTAATGAATTTTAGTATAGACTTTATTTTGACGTCGCAGCAGGTTCCCACAGAGGAAAAAAAACGGGTCGCACTCCGGGAGTGCCGGCAGAAGTGAAACCTTGAATATTAACGTTGTGCATTTTTGATATTTTTGAATGGTTGGGGAATAACTTTGCACGAATTGATTTTATTATTAGTATGAAAGTACTATCATTTATGTGGTAGAACACAATATTCATTTATTGCGACAACACGAACATTCGTGCAAGCGCCCTGCGCCGTCTTACGAATTTTCGATCAGGTCACGTGTCCTGACACGAGTTTAGAAGTTTTTACCTATTCCAAAAAAATGCTCAACGCCGCTAAAGAAGTTTTCATTGCAAAAAATAAGTATCCACCGAATTTGACAAGTTTTGCAAATTTCTCACACAAGCTCTGTCTGCTAGCATTATATATATGGCTCTAAAAATCATTTTCATTTTAAATTCGACAATTTACTCATTGATAGTTCAAATTAAGTTATTAGGTATGTCAAAATCAGATAATACGTAAAGATCCAAAGAGCCCCTGAAAAGACGGAGCTATGTTGACCGGAATATTTATAACCAACTACCTAGTTGCTTTAGCTATCTTCGTTCCACCCGTTCAGTTTGTATAGGAAAAATACAAATGTTGTTTTTTCTAGTTTTCTCAAAGTCAAACGAACCAAAAAGTCCTATGTCCGTCTACTGGTGCTAAGCTACCTCCCTATTAATTTTCAGCCAAATCGGTTAAGTCGTTCTTGAGATATAAATAGTGTAACTAATACGCCTACCTTTTATATGTATAGATATCGAGAAACAACACACCTGTAGAGCTACTCTTGAATCTCGACTCTATAATAACAAATCCGATTCCAAATTCCGATATGCATGAAATCGACATTCAAGAGTAATCGTACAGGGTATAAATTTGGTTCACCTAATACTCGTATATTATACCTCCCGACAGAAAAAGAGAAGTGTCATAAGTTTGACGTGTCTGTCTGTGTATGTGTGTGTTTGTCTGTGATATCATAACTCCTTAATGTATGAATCGATTTAGATGCATTTTTTGTTGTTTAACATGATCAAAATAGTTCTTAGCAATGTCAAGGTCATTATAATTACTTGTTTGTGGATAGATGTTTTGTTTTGAGATTTTAAGATTTAGATAGGGCTAATAAAAACATTAGAGGCATAAAAAATCAATTTATATTTATTTGGACATTACTTTGACTAAAAAAAAAAAAGTATCTTTACGCCCATATCCCCGAAGAGGTAGGCAGAGGCACAACCAGGGCACCCTCGACTAGCCGAAGACACTAAGTCCCATAATGTGATAGGTGGCAAGCCTATCGCCAACCGGGCACATTTCCAATCCCGACCAACATTTTTTTTGTTGGTCGACCCGGGATTCGAACCCGAGACCTCACGCAGTCAAGTCCAACACCCGGACCGCTAGACCACAGAGGCGATTGACTAAAAAATAATAACAAATGTTTAATACAAATTCTTTATTTTTAAGTCTTATAATGAGTAAGTGTGAAAATAATACTTATAATTAGTGTAGGTATAATAATACCTTACTCATTTGTAATATTTTAAGGATAATGTTATATTTAATTATAATTCCAAGTATAACTTTGCTTATGTATATAAAAGTCATTGTAGATTTTTATATATAGAAATACATCTAGGTACCTTACACATTTTATATTTTCATACAACGTTTCTTTTTAATTAAAAACTTTTAAATGTAAAAATATACCGGTTGGCCCTGGCGTCTGGCTGGCTGGAAATTGCTTTAAAACTTGATGTGTGGACGTTTTCTTAATGAACGTAGACTTTTTTTATATAATGTTGGAAGGTAAATAAGCAGACGGATTTCCTGATGGTAAGAAACTCACGCCGCCTAAAGACACCAAAGGTGGTAATGATGCGTTGCCAACCTGAGGCCGGGGTGTTAGGCCTCGATCAACAGTAATCTTACCGGCTACCTTATCCTTTACCTAGTAAGATGTCACGGTGTTAGTGACGGTAAGACTATGTTAACCTTTTACGAGCTGTCTGGCAGGAAGGCAGATGGTCTATTATGCAAAGAAGTCCGGACCGACACGGGGTAAACTTCCCTAAACTTGTGTATTCAAATGAAGGCCGTATAATTTATCAACAAAACTCATCATAAATACAAAAATGAATCCCCATTTCGCGTGGTCATCGCATCACGCGTAAACGGATGGACCAATTTTGATTAAACTTTTTTTTAGTTGTGTCAGTTATCGTCAAGAGAAGGTTCTTATTTAAAAAAAACGGCAGAGAAAATTGAAAAACAATTCTATTCCCATGCAAACCCTTAAGTAGCTTATTAATGACAAGCGATAGCGCTACGCTGGATCGGCTTTGTTTTTTTTATATAAATAGACAAACTTCAGCAGAAACAACATTTTTAGTTTTTTCTCACGTCGAAAAAAGAATCCTAAACTTTTGTTTTGCAATCGAATATAAAAGTGTGTGCACGCCCTTATCCCCGAAGGGTAGGTACTGGTACAATCAGAGCACCCACGCTTAACTGAAGATACAAATTCCCACCAGGTGATAGGTGGCAAACCTATCTCCAACCTGGCATTTATCTGATCAAGAGTATATTTATTTGTATTAGAAAATTGGGAAAACACATTTTTTAATCAGTATAATAATAATAAATATATTTTAGTATAAGCTGCAAGTACAAAGTCAACAATCTTATGTACTTTGAACTCTTACTATGAGAAACTAGGCTACGCCCGCGTTTTTGCTTGCGGGGCCTTTGCCATTACGATTCTTTCAACCAAGAAACATCTCGATCACGTCAGCTTTTAAATGAAAAAATTATACATGGAAATCGGTAAATTTATTTAGGATTTATGCCATGCCAGACAGACAAACACATACAGACACAGACGCATAAAATTTAATCATCACTATTTTTCCGTTGGGGGCTAAAATACCCGTTAAATAAAATTTAACCAAATGATAAACTGATATTTTAAACATCAGTTACTAGCCAACCCGGATAGCTTCGTATCACTTGATATTAACGGCATATAACTAACAAACACACGTGGTACATGTTGTATTCCGATGTTTAAATAATACTGCTGTGATGTTTCATTGAAATCTGTACAGTCGTTTTAGCTTAAAATACTAACAAACATCCTTCTATGTATTAGTACGCTAAGAAGATGTACAGATTCAATTCTTCTACGATTTTGTTATATATAGATAAGTTTCGCAATAAATAACATTCTAGTTGAGGTCAACCATCGCGTCGAGGTCGGATGAATTAGTGATGTCAAAAGTGTTATAAAATACCTGTTATTTTATAGTATTGAAGTATGAGTGAAGAGTTTGCAGTAATTCACGGACATTTTTTTTATGATATTGGAAGGCAAACAAACAGACGGATTTCCTGATGGTAAGAAATTCCCGCCGCCTAGAGACACCAAAGGTGGTAATGGTGCGTTGCCTGAGGCCGGGATGTTAGGCCTGGAGCAAAAGTAAGTTTACCGGCTACCTAACCCTCCGAACCGGAACACGTCATGACGTTATGGCGGCAGGAATAGGTAAGGCGGTGGTACCAATCCGGGTGAGTCGCTGCGAAACTCTACCACCTAGTCAGATGTCACGGTGTTAGTGACGGTTAGCCTTTGCTCGCCTTTTACGAGCTGCTTGGCACAGGAAGGCAGATGGTCTATTCTGCAAAGGAGCCCGGACCAACACGGGGGACATTTCCTCGTATACGGGAAAATACTTGTATTATCAAGATGACTAGCACCTTCTCTCCTGTTCCGAGTTATAGTGACCCGCAGGGGAACATTTAGCTCATGCGTTTCATCGTGTGTTCCAGACAGATCTTGGACACATTTTCACGTTATTTTTTATTTTTTTATTTTAGGTATGTTTACCCGATGGATTTTGTAACATAATTTTAAATCAACTGTCTCCAATTAATTAAACAAATCAATTTTGGCATACACTCTGAAGTTTAATGGTGGTAAATGATAATTTAATAAATTTAATTAGAATATTTATTATTATTGCAGCAATAACAAAAAGAGCTCAAATTCCTTTTAGTTCTTGATTGCCTGCGGCAATAGCTGCTCCTACTCCTGTTTCAGCTTTAGTTTATTCATCTACTTTAGTTACTGCTGGTGTATATTTATTGATTCATTTTAATAAATTATTATGAATTATTAATTAATTCTTTTTTTTAATTATTATTATTATTATCTGGATTAACAATATTAATGGCTGGGATTTCGGCTAATTATGAATTTGATTTAAAAAAAAATATTGCTTTATCTACTTTAAGTCAATTAGGTTTAATAATAAGAATTTTAAGAATAGGTTTTAATGATTTAGCTTTTTTTCATTTATTAACACATGCTATATTTAAAGCATTATTATTTATATGTGCTGGAATAATTATTCATTTTATGGGATAGTTGAGGCAAAAAGTTGTCATAGGAACTCCTAAAATTTTCCCATCGTGTTGTAGGTTGCTTGATACCTCTTGAATAGTACATCTTTCGTCTTCTGCTGGGAAAGCCTTAGAAGTAGAAACATGTGCAATACAACTATTTAAATTATATACTTCGGCTTTACACTTTTTACTCTTTTTACATTTTATGCTTTTATTTTTAAATTGGCTGACCTAATCTAAATTTAAGCGAAATGATTAATTATGTGTAATAACAGCTCTATATAGATATCTTTAAAATACATTCGGATTTCCGAAGCTTGACGAATATAGCCGAAGCGCATAATTTAAATAGTACCTACTACTGTTTAATTTTATTGTAAAAAACTTATCATTAGTATAATAGAATGGAATATTTAAATTCATTTCTGTGAGAAAGTTTAAAGAGTTTTTGATTGACCTAGTTATTACTATGTGTCTCTTGACCTCTGCTAATGTCACTAAAATAAATTTATTGATCTATACCAAGAAATATGATTAATATTCTTCAAAAACATATTTAAATGTCAAGTATTCAATTAACTTTTTTTATTATAATACTAATATTATTTAACAGTTTTATAATTAGTGTTAAGAGTTTGAGTTAACAAGTTTGCAGAAATGGTCAAAATGTATATTTAGATGATTATACGTCATATACGGCAAAAGGGAGCGCTGAGTAAAGAGATAATAGCAAATGAATTAATGAATGCTTTACCAATATATGTACTAAATTATTAATCATTTTTATTTTACTTTAGAATATTTTAACCCCCAGCGGAAAAAGAGGAAAGTTATAAGCTTGACGTGTCTATGTGCGCGTGTATATGTCTGTAGCATCATAAGGTTCGTAAGGATCGGCCGATTTCGATGTGGATATTTTGCTTGAAGGCTGAAAAGATGGAGGTGGTTTCAGCATTGAAAATTTAAATTTTAGTGTTATTTTGATTTTAGTGTTATTGAAAATAACTCGATACGTTATCTAAAAAAGGAAAGCGAGCCTTATTATTTTGTATCCAAATATTTACTTGACATATTGAGACATTAGCTCGAGATGCATAAATTGCCAGACCTACCGCTTTTGTTGCCTGAAACTTGCTAAGGCTGCAACGATGCAAATTTTTAAATAGATATATGATTCCTCGTGCCGTGAAACTTGTAGCGTTTTTTTATGATACCGGAAGGCAAACAAGCAGACGGATTTCCTGATGGTAACAAATTCACGCCGCCTAGAGACACCAAAAGTGGTAATGGTGCGTTGCCAACCTGAAGCCGGAATGTTAGGCCTCGAGCAAAAGTAACTTTACCGGTTACCTTACCCTCCAAACCGGAGCACGTCATGACGTTATGTCGGCAGGAATAGATAAGGCGGTGGTACGAATCCGGGTGAGTCACATTTAAACTCTACCACCTAGTCAGATGTCACGGTGCTAGTGACGGTAAGCCTAAGTTCGCCTTTTATACTAAGTTTTAGCTATTATCGGACCCTAGACTAAAGCTTGCAACTCTTTCAGCTTTTCTAAGTGTTGACCGTAATTCTTCACTCAAGATTACAATTTACATATTTTAAAATATCCGCAAAATACACATCACTGTACGTAATCGCACTTCACTAGTAAATTATCTCGAACAAACAAACACATCACATTATGTATAAGTTTATATAAGGAAGTGGACATTCGAGCGACAATTTACATTGGCGACGTTTACTTAGACTAAGTTCTTTTCCTGTACTACGAGAAATGTTATGGTATTCGCATTTTGTACTCTTATTTACATGTTAACTGATTTCAAAAAAGGAGGAGGTCATATGTTCGACTTCTATATTTTTACTTAGGTATGTTAATCAATTTCGCCTTCATTTGTGAACCGATTTTTGTATTTGAAAGAGGTTACTCCCATGGTGGCCCTATTGTCCTAGTCTGGATTTCATGATGGATCCCCAGGGAAATCAATGAAAAAACATTATTTTTATGTACCCAGGTGACTTAGCTATCAAGTCAAAGTCGGGTTTTTGCAGTGTTACTGCGCTTATTTGGTTGACATAAGGATATGACGGTGCTATTTCTTGCTAGTAGTATAAAAGGGATTCATTCTTGAAACCAGGGGGGAGCTAAATTCTCAAAGTTTATTTGAAGCAGATCAAATTTATAGTACCCTTGCCTAGCGGTACTTTAATCCAATGGGAGTTCAAAAAAAAGGGGAGTTCAATCCTTGGTCAATGGTATAATCTATTAAGGTTACTTGAATATTCTACTAGTGTAAGTCAGTTCAACAAGGTAGTTGAATCCTGATGAGAAATGATTAAATCCTATTTGATACTACTACCTATGCGTACTACCTTAACGGCAGTGCTCGCCATTGTCTTACTCTAGTATAGAGGAGGCTAAACTTAAAATAACCCTTTTTCTCTTCTTGTCAAATTTTTTTAACTTGATTTCACAATGCTCGTGATCTAAAATAACAAATTTCAAAAAAAAAAAATTTCACAATTTCACAAAAAAAACACAAGGCTCGCTTTCTTCGCTCTCTTCTTCGTTTCTTCTCTGATATATCTGTCCTATAGTCGACAGTTTCCTTATCGATATAAACCAGTTAAGAAATATCACAACACCTTTGCAGAACACCTGACTCATTTGACATGTGCTAGTCTTCTCATTTAAATATGAATGATTTCACATACTTTTCTTTATCTTATAAAAACTATTGTGAAGAAGATGTGGCATGGCTGGGTATCCGTGCATGTATGGTTCTGAAGCTCATCTATAACTAGATTGAAACTATGGTGTCTATAGGTTGCACTTACCATCAGGAGAGGCGTGTGCTTGTCGGCAGACCTATCACAAAAAAAAATATTTTAGATAGTTAATTGTAGTGTAAGATTACTAACTTTAATTATGTGCATCGGTTCCAAGGGCCGCCGATATCCAATCGCATACGAAACATACAATAGAAAAAACATAAAGACATTGATAACCCGTCCTTTTTAGAGTCGGCTAACAATGCAATGTAATACATCTGAATTGTTTTGTATGTTAATCACAACATATCTCTCGCTCTGTTTTGTTTGTATGTCTGTCTATGGCTCCATACCTAGCTCCTTAACGAATAAATGAATTCGATGCTGTTTTCTTGTTTCAAAGTTGATGTGATCGAGATGGTTCTTTGCTACAATTTACAGAATGGTTATGTTGCTGGTTATTTAAAATATTTAATTTTTTTATTGCCGTTTTACAAAGTATTTCAAGTCTTATATCTAAGATTTTTCAGTGTTATATTACACAGCTACCTAGTATCCTTTTTTTTTTTAATCCAATAAAACAAATTTTTCTAGGACTGGATATGTGCCCTGTTGGTTTTGCCACCTATCACATTGTGGGACATAGTGTCTTTAGTTACTCAGGGTGTCCCAGTTATTTTTTATGACATTGGAAGGCAAACAAGCAGACGGATTTCCTGATGGTAAGAAATTTCCGCCGCCTAGAGACACCAAAGTTGGTAATGGTGCGTTGTAAACCAGAGGCCGGGATGTTAGGCCTCGAGCAAAAATAAGTTTACCGGCTACCTTACCCTCCGAACCGGAACACGTCATGACGTTATGGCGGCAGGAATAGGTAAGGCGGTGGTACCAATCCGGGTGAGTCGCTGCGAAACTCTACCACCTAGTCAAATGTCACGGTGTTAGTGACGGCAAGCCTATGCTCGCCTTTTACGAGCTGCCTGGCACAGGAATGCAGATGGTTTATTCTACAAAGGAGCCCGGACCAACACGGGGAAGGGTTGTGCCTCTGCCTACCTCTTGGAGGATAATATGGGTTTGAAAATACTGCTACCTACCCAGTAATGATGCGGACAAAATCATCATCGTCAATCACGTCCCAGCCTCATCAGATGTTCGGGTATCATTAAACATGCCGATAAAATAAGTATAGTTCAAGATTTTTCTGAAACCAGTTTAGTTGAATACATTATACTATGGCGACCTTACCTTGATCATTCATTATTATTCAATAACTAATTCTTTTGACTCTCAGTTATATTACAAGAGATTTAAAAAGAACATATTTTATTGATTTAAAAGACAAACTGGCTAACGATTTCCCTAATGCTAAAATTAGAGACTAGACGCTTATTAATAATATATTAATAGAAATTAGAGACGAGATGCTTATCAAAACCAAAGACGGCAACGGTGTATTACCAACGGCTAGGATTTTAGACCTATTATAGAAAAGTAAACCGGTTATCCTACCGAAACATGATAATATCAAGCACTGATAGTGACACCAATCGAGGTGACTAAAAATTGTTTTGATAATCTAAATTTTAACCTGTAGGTGCTCAACCTATTTTAGGAAAGTAAACCAGTTATCCCCCCGGAACATGACTCTACCAAGCACTGATAGTGACACTAATCGAGGTGACTAAAAATTGTTTAGGTAAACTAAATTTTACTGCACGTGCTCGGGGAGACTTGAGTTTTCATTCCAATACCAAATTGCCCAGGCATTGTCCTTAGTTGATATCATACTAATATTACAAATGTGAAAGTGTGTATGTGTGTATGGATGTTTGTTACTCTTTCACGATTGAATGGCTGAGCGGATATGTCTGAAATTTGGAAAACAGAAAGATTGGATTAGCATATAGGCTACTTTTGATCTCGATTGCACAACGGATTCCTGTGAAAACGGGGGTGAAGCCGCAGGCAACAGCTAGTTTGTATATAAAGATTAACGAATGTGGACTCTATTTCGCAAGGGCCTTTTCATGAAGATATATATGTAAATGTATGTATGTAACTAACACAAACAAATTTTGTAAACAAAATGTGTGTTGAACTCGTTAACTAAGTTATCGTTCTGAGTCTACTTGGTAACAGTACTATTAAACAATTTTGTTTGCCCTCGCATCATAATAAATAACAACAGCAAGTCGGACTCGCTCATGAAGGGTTCCATTGCAGCAAGTAAAATATTATAAACTAGCGGCCCGTCCCGGCTCCGCACGGATAAATTATAGATATAAACCTTCCTTTTTAAACACTTTATCTATTAAAAGAAAGCGCATCAAAATCCGTTTCATAGTTTGAAAGATTTAAGCATACAAAGGGACATAGGGACAGATAACACGACTTTGTTTTATATTGTACGGTTTACGATTTATGATGTATTAAAAACAATACTTACTAGGTCTCGTTCTAACCTATTTTTAGTGGAAGCTTACATGGTAATGTACAGTATATATATTTTTTTAGTATTATCGTTTTCTTATTTTAGAAGTTGCAGAGGAGGGACACATTTTATCACTTTAAAAGATTCTCTCGCGCAAACTATTAAATAGAATTAACTATTAGAATAAAATAGTGCTAGAAAGGTCAAAATAAAGTTTTTGAACCTATAGGTTTGATGAAAAAAAAATTGAATTTCAGTTCTAAGTTTGGGTCCTAAAAATTATTGCTTTTTTCCATATTTATGTGAAATTCTTAATAAAGTTTACAGTATACCTACATCTGCTTACCAAGTTTTAGTAAAATTCTTATAGTTGTGAAAAAATGGCAGTGACATACGGACGGAAAGACAGACAAACAGACATGACATACCTCCAAGGGTTCCGTTTATCGCTATTAGGCAAAACCTTCCTCAATAAAAATCATAATAAAGTTGTTTAACATTTCCGTGTTTTTTCCTACTAAACATTTTGTTGTAACCTGCTTAAAAACATCTTTTTAGGTTATGTAAAAAATACATTTTTAAACGTAAAAAACGAGACAAAGGCTCTCATGGTGGTGCTTAGCCTCAACCTCGTGTGAAAAATTTAAGAATAGACTATTCTTCACTCATAACTAATGATTGGTATCTGTGTGTCTGTCTGAGCACTAACAATGAGCACAACTAATTTGTCTTGTACTATGACTAGCTGTTGATGTGAAATTACCAAATGATGTGATATATGTTTTTCGAAAATTATTTTCTTTTTTTTATGTAAGTGGCAGGCTCCATTACTGAATACAGCCAAATGCTTTCCCAACAAGCATAAGAAATGAACACCGGTTTTTTATCACTAATACTGCGATCGTGAATAGGTGGAAGAGATTTGCAAAAATACCACCACCTTCGTTTTCTTGCTGCTACTATTATGGTAGTTCTTGCATAGCCCTATGTTGGTATCACACACAAACTTTTGATGCCTGTTCTTACGTTTAGGATAAAATTTTACAAATAAAAAAAATAGCTGAGATTATAGGGTGTCGCCAGTCGCCAGAGAGAGATTTAAGAATTACGGGTTCAAATCTATCTGAGGTGATTATTTTCTTTTTTTAAATTGTGAAAATTCATCCCAAGCACAAGAAAAGTACCTACTCGTAAGTACCAACATTTTTAAATTCTTTTTTTCTCTGAACGTTTATTTTCTTCGGTATCCTTGGTCGGGTGTATGGAGTGCAGTTTAAAACAATAAGCAGGGTAATGCATTGGTCACGTTCCTCTAATTGGACAATAGCTTTCGTCACACTCATTGTTGACTGATTGTTTGGTTTTACTACGCGTTTTGTGGACTAATTCGTTTGTTGCTATTAATGAGAATTACATGTGGTTAATTCATACATACAGACATGTTTTCACGCCAAGTACCTTACGGGTAGGCAGAGAGTATTAATATTATGATTAATTCCCATGAAATTACTTAAAAAATTGAGTGAAAGTAAAATTCAATTCAATGTAAAATGTTTAGTATTGTTAGTGAGTTAGTATCTTAACGCCCATATACCCAAAGTAGTGTATAGAGGTACAACCAGGGCGTACTAGCTTATCGCCAACCGGGCACATATCCAATTTCGGGCAACGTTGTTTTCATAAGAAGTCAGAAAAAAGCACATTTTTTGTTGTCGAACCCGGAGATCAAGCCCGGGACTTCATGAAGTCTTGTTGAACTAGACTTCATGAAATCCCGAACTATACCACAGAGGCGGTAATATAATTGTAAACAGGAATTCATTGACTTGACTCAAAGTTGCTTTTCTCTTTTGTTTAGAGCACTGGAAGGAAAAAAGCTAGCACACTCTTACAATGAAATATGGCTTATATTTTCTTCTAGAAGTCTGGCTCTTACGTTCCTAATAGATTAATTCCTGGTGTCATAAAATCAGTGTTCGCCTAAGTCGTGTTCCGTGTTGCAGATATGGATTAGAATCCGATCACCTCTCGATATATTACCATTAGGAGAACCGTTTGCTTCTTCGCAATCCTAAGTAAAACTTTACTTTTCATCTTGCACTAAGTATCCCTATTCTGACCCGTACCTGTAGATAAACGTCAATATTCCGGTACATCTCCATCTATAAAAAAGACCAATCTTATATTTCCTCAAACGTTTATAACAATATCCTTAGTCGGTGTATCGAGTGCACAAGTCAACAATAAGTGCAGTAATCCGTTGGACGCGCTCTTCAAATCGGACAATACCATTCGTCACACCATTGTTGGTTGATCGTTTGTTTTGCCACGCGTTTGTTCGGACTAATTCGTTTGTATCGTTCGTTACAAGGAATAGTAATTAGGCAGTTACTAGTAACGAACTGTTATTTTCTCATTTTGTTTATGTGCTTTGAAGAATTATGCCCACCCGCCAGGAAGCTTTTAGAAAATAAAGTTTAATTTTAACTAACGCCGTTACCATAACTATGTGACTAACTAACTTAGTCCCGCGATTTCGTCCGCGTGCAATTTATTATTATATATTATACACATATATTATTCCTTGGAGCTCCGCTGTAATTGGTCTTGCTTGAGGGTATATAGCCTATAGCCGTCCTGGATAAATGTGCTATCTAGCAGTAAAATAATTTTTCAAATCGGATCAAAGTTCCTGAAATTAGCGCTTTTAAGCAAACAGACAAACAAACAAACTCTTCAGCTTTATAATATTAGTAAAAGTATAGATTATTTTCTCCGCCACTATTGCTGCTATTGTCGTGTTTATTTGAAAATTAAAATATTTGGAACAATCAATGGAAACGATAGGGACTATTTTGTACATTAGAAAAAGACCTACAGCCAAGAATATGTAAACAGATCTTCATTTAGCAAATGTACAAAAAATTAAATATTAATGTTACTGACCTTAAGACTTGTAAGTATACCTTACTAGTAACACTCGCGGATATTCGTTTTTTTACTATAAAAATGTTAAATATAAAAATCTTGAAATATAAGACAATAAATTTAAAAATAACACGGTCGTTGCCACTTGTATTTCGGGTGTATTTTGATGATTGTGTAGAATCTAAATCTTTATACATATAAAAGAAAGACGTGTTAGTTACACTATTTATAACTCAATAATTGTTTACCGATTTGGTTAAAAATTGACAGGGAAGTAGCCTAGAATCCGAAAAAGGACATAGGGTACATTTGATTTCGTTCAACAGCGAGGAAACTAGAAAAAGCAACGTTTTAATTTTTCCATACAAACTGAAGGAGTAGAACGAAGGTCGCCGGAATAGCTAGTCTTATATACAAAAATGAATCCCTACTTCGCGTGGACATTGCATCGCGCCTGAACAGATGGACCAATTTTGCTTATTCTTTTTTCGTTATGTTCGATACTGTTAGGAGAAGCTTCATGAGCAAAAAAATGAATATTAGGACGGGACAACGTTTGTCGGAACACCTATTTAAAAAAGCGTTAAATAGGTGTTCCGACAAACTTAAGAATCTGAGATAAAAATGATTAGAATTGTGTCAATCTTGCAACGAAAATGTACGAGTATAACTGTAATATTTGTATTGTATCTCTACAACGACATTTTGCAAGTTCGCTAATTTTGTTACGGAACTCATTGAGTAGTCGCATTGTAGGATTGTAAAGACTAATCATAAAAATAAAAGGATTTATTGATTGTTATGGTTATATTTCACATTCGATTTTATTTTGATTCTCTTTTTGGGTTCAGGGCACCTTTTAAGAATACAGACAATCTTCCAATACAGCTCGTAAAAGGACAGCTGGTTAATTTAATATAGAAGTTTGACTTGCTGGTCGAGTTACATGACGACCCACCCGGATTCTCAACATTCTATTCTCCTGCATCATGACGTTAATGTTGACGTCACTTACGCAAAAAGCCCCAAATTGACAGTGAATGAACTCGTTATACAAATGAAATACTAAAATTATTCGTAATTAGCACACGGTATGAAATTATTTTATTTGAATTAACATAGCAGAGGCCCCTAACTCGTTTTTAATAAAACTTTTAGCATCCTAGATGTTAAGGTCCGATTTCACCGATCATATTAAAAACTAAGTTGTGTAAAACTAAGTTTTTACCGAGTATTCTTTTAAAATTGACAATATTCTTTCCATCTGGTAATCTTACCACGTCAAATAGTTTGATAATTAAATATTTACAATAAACAAAATTTCTTTGACGATAAAGTTTACATGAATGACATTCTTTTGAACACTCTTGACAATTGACTAGACGTTTTTTACGTTAATCGCTTTTAAATTCGGTGGTGAAATCCAGCCTAATAGTTACATCCCCTACCTTCATCCGGGTCCGGGCTCCTTTGCAGAATAGATCATCTGCCTTCCTGCCAAGCAGCTCGTAAAGGGCGAGCATAGGCTCACCGTCACTATCACCGTGACAACTGGCTAGGTGGTAGAATTTCGCAGCCACTCGTCCAGTTGGTACCACCGACTTACTTATTCCTGCCACCATAACGTCCAATGCTAGCCGTTGACGGGTTCCTTTTCGGAAGGCCTGGCATCCGGCGTCAGGTTGGCAACGCACCAGTACCACCTTTGGCGTCTCTAAGCGGTGTGAATTTCTTACCATCAGGAAATCCGTCTGCATGTTTGCCTTGCATTATCATAAAAAAAATAGAGTTGCAGTCTGCCGACGCCGGCATCTTAACATTCCAGCCAGATTCATCTCACCGTCGCCATTAAATACTGTTGTACCGAGTAACATAGTTTATATAACAACCGCTTTACATACTATAATAAAAGCACGTCATATGAGAATAATAGCGATATATTACATCATATCACTTTCTCCATCTTTTGTAATCTCGAGACGAGACACGTGACAGTGTATACTCAGCTACATATTTAACACGTTGTTCAATCTCTTTTTGGTGTACCTATACAACGTGACATCTTCATTGCCTGTAGAATTCATTAACAAGCAATTATCCCCGTGTTGGTCCCACCGTGAGTAGAATAGACCTTGTACTGGGCTGCTCGTACCCAAGAGACGACTGCGGCTTAAAATGTAAGTCATTACCAACAAGACCACTGGTGATAGAGTACTGTGCAGGAACTTGCCCTGGCAGAGATCCATCGCCTCTTCTATTATTCCTGCCTCCATAATGACTTGGTCATGTTCCGGTCCGGAGGGTAGGATAGCCGGTAGACTTGCATAGTAAGCCTAACATCCCGGTCACCGAACAGCGACGCTTCTATAATGTATATGGTGTCTATAGGTCTCGTTTTTCTCTTACCATCAATAGAGCGGTGTGGTTGTTCGCTGAACTCTTACCTAAAAATATATTATTAATATTGCTATTCTTAATATATTACCCAAATTGCCCTAAAGTAAACTTATGATGAAATTATGTCATGGGTGTTAGTCAATGATACTAAATACTTGAATAGATAGGTACCAGAATAATTTTAATAAACAAACCCAGATCGAGAAATGTATAGATATAGATGTTCATCACACAAATGCCTGCTCCCGTCGGGGTTTGAGAAAGAACTTCGCAATTAGACGATGAAATTAGTCGTCAACGCTAACCTCTCGGCCAATGAGGCTGTCAAGAATAATTTTCAACTATTACAATCAGTAATACCAGACGGAACAGCCTAACAACTACTTACCCAGATCGGTACCATTAAATTAGATTACAGTTTTTTGATGATATGTCTAAGTACATGAATAATGTTAACAAGTATCCCCGTGCTTAAGGCCCCATACTCAGTCAGTCAGAAGAACCAATCACCGCGCTCCCCCGTTCCATGATTACTATGAACAATGGCGCTCTAAAGTAAACGTCTTAAGCGACAAATCACTATTTTTGACACTATAAAAGTAGTTTGAAAAAAAGTATAAAAACTGAAACACTTATCTTTTAGGTACAATACTTATCTATGTTTACGTTAAATCTGGTGTCGATATTTTCATATTTGAAGTAGACATTTGCGTTTTGCTTTCAAAAAAGGGTTAACTTTTTGATTTTTTTATATCGAGCAAAATGAAATGAATTGTGTTTTGGAAACACTAGTCTAGTAAAGCATATTCATGTTAATCTTGTATATTTTTGTCAGCAAGATCTATGATTGCTTTGTATGAAAAAAACAGTAAACTGCTGACGTATTTTAGCGTATATGGCCCCTTAAGATAACTGTCATATTTTTTTAAGGTAAAAAATGTCCACCTGGATAGTATTCGAACCAATACTATACGATATTGTTGACCACGCGTTTACATATTTTGACTTTTGATAATTCAAATCATGATGTGAAATATTCCATAGAAATAGGTCTTAGAGGTCAATTCATATTTTTTAGCAAGTTTGACATATTATTCGTATGGTAAAATCTAACACAGAATGCGGTCATTTTTTGAGAATATGTACTCATCATTTTTTTACAATTATTGCAATTATAACTCTACTTTTAAATAATTAAAGCGTGACCAGTTGTTAAGAATAGGTACTACCTATACGTCGAAGGAAACCCAACGAGTTTTCCTTTATATTGTTTTTTTACACTATTTGCAAAAAAAACACTTTGATTATTAACGTGGAATTATATTCGCAACTGACTTTACGAACACAAATGTACACCATACATCATTACAATTAAGTCTATACTCTGTAATGACTTGCGAAAATTAAAGGTTACTTAACCTCTAGTTTAAGGTTTGATTACTAAAAAATTCCATTCATTACCTAGTATTTTTCCATAACAAAGTTTACTTTTTTTTTCCGATTTTTGTTTTTATTCAAGAAAGAACGAACGAATGGGTTTAAATAAATGAATACATCATTCATTCTTATTCATTCAACTTTACGATTGCTTAGGGTGCCATTTTATCATTACTTTTTATTGTCATCATCGTTAATATCTATTTACTAGTTACTAAACTGATATTTATTCTCTAACGGCCAATATAAATAACCGTACTAAGATAAAAGATTTTATTTTAAATCAGTTGCCAGGTAATTTTCAATAATTAACAAAAATATGTTAGCAACAAAATTCTAGTACTCCTATCTCTATCCGTAGATAGATCATTACTATTGGCCGTAAGTATATAAATCGGTATCGTAGGGGTTATGGATATAACTGTATTAATATTTTACTGAATGTAATAAATTTTGTTAAAGTTATGGTCAAACTACGAGTTATTTAAATTTAAACTTGTTTGGCAGGTTACCGCGAACTAAATACGATGTAATGTTTTCTTGTATTTAAATTATTAGTTTAGCCATTAGTCTATAAAGATCGAAACCTGTCCATCAACATCAGACAAAGATTAGCTAGCAGATATTATTAATATCAACGAGTATACATTGAATAAATATGTAGTCCGAATAGGTTTTTTATGAGCAGTCTATTTTTATAATACATTTTTAAACCACTCTAAATATTATTAGCTTTGTTTGTATATATTATATTAACAATTATCATTGTAATTGCCACCTACTGTTTATATTTTACCAGACCAGTTTGTAGAGTCGGACGATTTGTCTATACGTACCACCACCACCGTACATATTCCTGTCAAATTAACCTATTAATTGTTAATGTAAAAAAAGTATTTATGCGCCCATATCGAAATGCGAAAAGGTAGGCAGAGGCACAACCAGGACACCCACGATTAGCCGAAGAGACTAAGTCCCACAATGTGATAGGTGGCAAGCCTATCGCCAACCGGGCACATATCCAATCCCGAGCAACGTTTTTTACTTATGAGAAAATTGGAAAAGCCCAATTTTCTTTTTGTTGCCCTACCCGGAATTCGAACCCGGGATCTCTTGCAGTCAAGTCCAACCTATACCGCTAGACCACAGAGGCGATTTATTTAATTGGAATTGAATATCCAAAAAACGTATGAAAGACATCCCAGCCTTAATTTGTTGACGTCGTATATCTATATTCATCGTGTATTTCTAACGGAATTAAAAGTTACCCGCTAAGTTTCTTTCGCCTGATCTTCTCGATAAGGGTCCGCGTTTCGGTCCCGGCGATCTGGCGATAGATTTTAGAATGATAAGAACTCGTCAAAAATATCGAAAGTATCGCTGTATGGTCTGTGTGAAATAAACAATATTCTATTTCCGCATCTACATTGTTTTCAAATATGCATAAATATTAATATAAACACGAAGGAGGTATTGAAATCGACTTTCTTTTCCAGTGGTGGTCAACAACGTCGTGTGTCTTTCGCCGTGGCCCTTATGCACGATCCGGAACTGCTGATCCTCGATGAGCCAACAGTTGGCGTGGACCCGCTCCTCAGACAATCCATCTGGACCCACCTGGTCCGCATTACCAGCTCCGGAGACAAGACTGTTATCATCACCACCCATTATATTGAAGAGGCTAGACAGGCGCATTGTGTAAGTTAATACGTATTTTTGAAATATCAGAAAATTGCACACGATATCTATAAACATAATGAAACACGAATAAAACTAAATCTGTGCATGAAATATTTTTGAAAGACAATTATTGCTACGTATTGTATACTGGATATATACATAACTTGAAACAAAAGTTATTAAAAACTATTGCCTACGCAACAACTTTTAAAAAATTTTGCTATAAAATTTTGTGTCGCTTATATCTTATAGTTCGGATAACTTCTACTGAGAAAAATATTTCACTCCCATCACTTACCACAAAAGTATTTAATTAGGTATAAATTGTATATTTCTGTGCACACAAATGTTTTGTATGCATATAAAATGTAAATAAAAAAAGCTTTCAGATTGTTTGTTTATAAGTCGCATTTACTTACACTTTCTGCACAGTGCACAATGTTCTTTCTAGGACAAACATAATTGCAAAGGCGACATAAGACCCTACATACCTGTCTGAAATATATCAGACGGGAAGACTTCATTAGGACAGACATAATAGTGGAATGACTCACTAAATAATGAATAAGTCAAAAATCTCATAAACTCGCTTGTCAACCCCACAAATTATAAAGACTTATGTACAAGTAGTCAACCCTCCCTTGACGATGTAATCTACAAAGTACATTATAGGTAGAATATTTAATAATTTTCCTCTAAGACGTCATAGTTATACAAAAACAAGTAAACGAAAATGATTATTACTACAAAAAACATATTTACCACATAAAATATGTACAAATGATGGTAAAAACATGCAGGAAGTACAAACTATGACCAAGCTCAAACGTTAAATAATTAAACCTGTCGTAAACATGGTTTTATTGCTTGTCAAACAAATACGCTGATTTCAAACACTATTGACTAAGTCTTTCTTGACACTGTGAATCCGCATTAGGTAGAATATTTTCATAAAATCAGTTCCCACTATTTATTTTAATCCTTTATGGCACTACTAGCTGTATAGCTGCTGCTTCGTCAGCGCTTACACAGGAACCCGTTGTGCGATCAGGATTAAAAGACGCCTATATCCTTGTCACAATCTACCTGTGTTCAAAATTTTAGACAAATCCGTTCGGCCATTCAAGCGTGAAAGGGTAACATACATCAATAATTAATACTCACAAACTTTCGCATTTATAATATTAGTAAGATAATAAATGTACTTAGTTTACCCTGGGTAATGATGACAAAAACACATGGGGTGGTTCACAAAAAATGACAAAAGAAAAATAAACACATTTCACAGCAACACAAAATGATAAATTACTAATATTTAAAAGCTAACAAAATCCTAAATTTACCAAAGAAAATAAAATTAACATATCTGAGATAATTACCTATATAATTACCACATATATATTGTAAAACTACATAAATACTATATATATATAAGTACTATTGTCTTCTTTAACTGATTTATTTACCAACTTCTACCATAATAGCAGTATTTGCCACAATATATATTTTACTGGAGTTAGTTCAAGTCCCCTCTAGGCCACAATGTATATTTTACTATAGTTAGTTCAGGTCCCGTAGAAAATATACCAACGGCTTCTCTGTCTGAATTATTGGTAGCCTTATTATTGGAAGCTTTGGTTAAAGAGTCATTAACAACAAGACCACCGGGGTATAGAGCTTTGCAGCAACTTGTCCGAAAAGGAATGTACACTATACATACAATACTGTCCTCTTTTAACACAGTTAATCGTCAACTGATTGCCACAATTTACATTTTACTGGAGTTTTCAGGTCCCCCCTGTAGAGAATATACCATCGGCTTCCCTGTCTGATTTATTAATAGCCTGGGAGCTTTGGTTAAAGAACTATTGACATTAAGACTACTGGTGGTAGAGAGCTATGCAGCAACTTGCCCGGGAAGGAATCCACTGTTTTGCCAATTCCTGATGGTAAAATGAAAGGACAGTGACGCACCTATAACTTGTATGGTGTCTACCTGCCACGGTTGTCTCTTAGCACCAGGAAAGCTATGTGCTTGTTTGCTATCTCATTTAAAAAACCAACACGAGTTTTGTTTATTTAATATACGTTTTGATAAATTCCAGATTGGTCTGATGCGGAGTGGCAGGCTCTTGGCCGAGGAGTCGCCTCAGGCTCTCCTCACCATGTACAGTTGCATCTCCTTAGAAGACGTCTTCCTTAAGCTCTCTAAACGACAAGGTAAGTATTTCTCGTTATTTATGTAGTGTGAGGCCCAATGATTTCGTTCCACAGCCAGACTTTTATTCCACCTGACTTTCAATCATTCAAAGAGTTTTAATCATTCAAACCACCCAGTCATGGTCACAGGGCTAGTGGCAATTGAACCGATGTGTGCGTTTGACAAGGAACTGAATAAGTAATTTAATCGCACTAAAACTGCACCAACCCGACGTTCGTGAATGATATTTTCCTCGATATTATTGATATAATTTAGACTTGGTGGCAGTAGAACTAGCCTGGAAGTATTTTCATTCAAATAAAAAAATAATTTTATGAAATCGATTAACGTATTTAAAAATAATATTTGCGTGCGTCCTCCTTATTTAGCTTTTTTTTGGATTTTTTCCCATATTCAAAGGAGCTCAAGTCCAATATATTTAGGGAAAGATCCAACTCAATTTAAATTGATTAAACTAGTGTATTTTTAATTAATTATTTTTTATCTCTACCCCACTGTGATACAGGAAAAAGTGGCAAAATTATTTAATATGCCTTTGTTTATGTGTTCTTTTTATCTCCTTTGTACTGGCCGATTAAAAAAAATAATAAAGCTTGTGAGCCTTTATTAAAATTGTTTTCTTAACTACTGCGAAAACAACAAAAACTGGTTTTCTTAATAATATTCCAACGCGATTCTAGTGCAAGATTGCGAAATTAGTTAAAACAATTACTTATTTTTTTATGAATATTTTCTTACCTTCACTTCACTATAACACTGGCAAAAGATGGCTAAATTGTGGCAATAGATGGCAGTGATGAAATCTCCATTCTAAATAAATAATGTAATTAAATATTAGCCTTGACTTAGTATCTTCTTTGATATAATCTGAAAATGGCGGATATAATTTATATAACTGTTGGTATTACGTTGCTTGTGTTGCGTGTGTAAATTGAGAAGAACAAAGCAAGGTTGCTCTCGTTACTTACTACAAGAACACTCTGATATCGTTTTACTATATCCTTGTGTTTTGTGCAAACAATTATTTTACCCACGGTGTCTTCTGCAGAATATGACAGCAGTGTTTAATCGAAATAAAGACATAAATGCTTTAATGGTTTTAGGGTAGAGGGATGTGAAAACCCCATCGCACGCATGGCGAAATCTAGTCATTTAGATCACTGAATTATTCTACTACTATTAGATAAAGTTTTACAAGAATTGAAACATCATTTTTTGCCCAGGTTTTGAATGTAGGACTAGCTTTTAAAGTTACGTGTGTAAATAAACAAGAGGCTGTACATACTATCCAAAGGTTAACACCAGCTTTAGCATCTCTGGTGTCTATAGCGGACGTGCGCTTCTCATCATTAAATATGTTTAATGGATTTCGCTGAAATATAACTAAATCATTGAAGTCCTCTCTCGTCTGTTGTCTAACAACAGGTTTGTGTTAGGTTTTGCTCTCGCGTCGAGCAGCTTAAACTATATTTTTGCAAAAAAGTATTTTAATAAAAACTATGTTGCCAAGATTGGAACAAAGCTTGGTTGCGAATAGGTTTACCAAATTATGGCACTAATTACTTTCGGCTAATGTTGGAGGCGCTCTAGTCATAGCTCTGCGTAGGTGTTTGGAGATACGTGCGTGAACTCTACTTTTTCAATAAAACATAATGATTAAGTTGAGCTTATGCTGTAGGAGAAATAATTCGTTTTAAATAAACTTTCAGTTTTGTCAGAATAGGGTACTGATATTACAAAATAAGTTATGAAATTTAAAATATAATTAAAAATAACTAAGGTATGAGTAATTTTTTGGTTTATTAATTTTAATTACGATCGCTGTGTTAATGTTAATTATAAAGCATAATATAATTGGAGAGACCAACAAGTGAAAATGAGATTAAAACTTTTTTGACATATACATTATTTAATGGTGATGGGGATTTAGGTTTCTGGGCTGAGTTGCAGTCAGTCATAACAAAGGTAATCTCACGACCTATTTTGAACGGGACCGTCCCGTTTTCTGATTCTCCGTCCCAGTGCCCCCAAAAATGACTCCGACTCGCACTAATTGGAAAAATTGGACATTCTACAAAAATGTCCAATTTTTCAATTAATTAGTGCGAAAATGTACTAAAGATAGTAAGATATTATAATTATAATATAACAATGTAAATGAATAGTGCTTTTAAGTGTCTAAAACATTTAGTTGGACTGGATAAGTGCCCGATTGGCTTGCCACAGTTTCTTCGGCTAGTAACCTAAATAAAACCTTCAGACAAACACTTATCAGTACAGATACTAGTTTGGTGATATATGTCTTCCTACCACTAAAATTCCAGTTCATATCTGTTTGACTTGGGTTCCTCTTTAACGAGCTGTCTAGCAAAAAGGTCAATAGTAAAAGGTCAGAACTTATTCTAAAACTTATTTAACTTCCAGGTCAAGCCAACCAAGTGGTGGAACTCAACGTGTCAGGAGGTGGTTTGGGTCTGAACAAAATGGCCAAGCGCGAGGAGGCTCCATACGCGGCGGAGGATGCTCAGGTGGTTGGCCTCAACTTCCACCAGAGCAAGGAGGTGCTCATCGTCGACCACAGCAACGGGACCAATGTCAACGGAGACGTAAGTGGTAGAATTCAATAGAATTTAGTATGGCGCGGGATGGCTTGGTTAAAAATGAAAAAACAAAATAGCGTAGCACGAGAAAGGTACCGCAATGACGGAATACGCTAAGATGTTACTGTCGCTGTAGAGTCCGTGCTCGTCATTGTCGTGTTCCGACTTCGCTCAAGTCACGGCCTAAGATCCCGACCATACGATAACAACGCCCCAGTTTCTAATGGTGATGATGATCAGATGGTAAGAGAGAAACGACCCATACTATCCGGAGAGTCACCTTTTGTTCGCTACTTTGTAAATTGTACCTACATCTATTCTTGTTTGCTAATTTATAAAAAAAAACACATAATAAGGTTACTTTCTACAAACAATGCGAACAGAATAAGTGTAACAGCCAATTTCTACAAATTTCTAAAAAAAATTCGCCCTAGACAGAATTTTAACCTGTATCCTTTCGTTTAAGCCTTGTACCTATAACAGTTAATGTTTAGGGAGAACTTAAAATAGCAGTTTTTATCTTATACCTTTAAACGAGCAATTCTTGTATATATATATGTATATATATAATTGGAATCTCGGAATCGGCTCTAACGATTTTCATGAAATTTAGTATATAGGGAGTTTCGGGGGCGATAAATCGATCTAGCTAGGAATCATTTTTAGAAAATGTCATATTCGTGTTTTATTGTTGTTGTTAAGTAACGAAGTCCGTTGTTAAGTAACGAAGTCAATGATTGTTTGCTTTGAGGTTAGACTTTTTAAATTTTCGTACTTAAATATAATTTCCTAAAAACACAATTTATAAAAAAACAAAAAAAAATACAGAGCAAAGGTCGGTCATCCAGGTACTGTTATGTTAAGACAGCAAACAAACGTAGGGCTCTCCTATCGTTATAGGTAGGCAGTTGCTGTCCCTCCCCCCAGACCGGAACATGACAGTGGCAAACACGGTAATTACTTCAGCAAGAATAAGGCGATGGATTCCTATCCTGTCAAGTCGGTGCACAGCACTCTACCGCCAGTACAAAAATCAGAAATATGTACATATTCTATTTACTCGTACCTGTTCTAATAACAATGACCGTCATATTATTTACATACAGTATGTCAGTTTAATGGGTTTGACGATTATGCTCAATATTTTATATTTTCTAACATAGTTCCACTTTTAAAGTAGGTTTATTCCTATTACAATTGTCGCTATTTTTAAATATAACTAGTTTGCAGATTAATAAGCAATTATTTTTGAACTTAAACTACTAAAAAATGTATATTTTATGATCTAGTCCTACTTGTTAAGTTATGCCACTATTCTTAATTTTAATTGTTTATGAATTGTTAGAAACACTTTAAAGTATCTATCACTTTTAAATAAAAATTATACAAAAACTTTTATTTTTAAAAGTTTTAGTATTAATTTGGTTGCGTACTCACTAAATTAATTTCTAGTTATCGCTATCTTCTTTCAACGAAAGTAATAGAAAGAGATAAAATATTTATAGTGCTGTTTAATCCATTCCTCGTAAAACGTCACAATTTAACATGTTCGGACTAAACGAACAGTTCTAAAATTGCATCTCTTTTGTTTTACCATTTGAAAAAGGTAGCATGCTCCTAAAACAAGTTTAGGCAGAATCGCCACTATTGTAGAATATCTGGCTGACAAAAATGGCTGGCTTGGGATCAATACCTTATTCTAATAGTTGCTCACCTTTAAGCTCAGCTAGATTATATAAAATCTTTAAAACATGTAGTCTATGTGTTATTCAGATGTATGAAATACATTACTTGAAGCTAAAACCGTTCAGTAGCTTTTGCGTGAAAGGGTAACAAACATGGACGGATGTTTATCCATCCGTCCAAAAACACTTTCACATTTATTGAAGTTATACTTCTTTTGGCGCGTTAGTAAAAAATGATGAGGGTAAATTTTTACGATGCGCGCGCACACCGTCACGAAAAACCGACATGATGAAGTTAGCTATAGATAACATTTTAGTTTTTCAAAAAAAGTTACCAACAAAGTAAAAGTAAGGACATCTACGTATGTTTGCGTGAGAACTGACAACTGTATTCACAATATTTCTTTATTTCTATGGTTAGTGTCATTTTGTCTAGAAATGTAAAATAAGGCAAAAGATAACATTTTTAAAAAAGATTTTTATCATATTACGCCGAAAAAATATAACTTTTAACGCGTGTACATAAGTACACACACATTTTTTTTATTATAAACTAGATTAAAAAAAATGAGAAAAATTACAAGTCCGCTGGTACACCGCTGAGATTCCTACTGCTTCCGTTTTATTTTCTCAGTGGGTGGCCGCGTTCCGATTCGGCGGTAGATTTTACTAGAGACACGCCTGAAAATATGAAATATTTTCCATTCGATTTACTTGTTCCTGTGTTTGAAGGTTTATTAACTTTAAGGTCCCATATCTGTGGTTTTTACCATTAGTATATCGGATTTGGTAATAACGATATGATAGTGTACCTTATAATGAAATATGTGAAACCTCTTGATTCCAGCTGCCCGGTAAGATGACTGAGGTGGTGACCGCCGAATGCGAAGACTGTACCGACTGCTTTAATTTAAGTAATGTAAGTACTCACATACTTTTTTAAAAATAGAAAAAAATGTGTGTGTTAAATTAAAATTAGTGTTTGTACGTACGTAGGTAAGAATTTAAACTTCTTTATGGAATCATTTTCCGCGGAGCGTAACAGGAAAGAAATTTGAATAATTATCTTAGGAGATATCGCAGTTTTAAAATAACACTATCAAATAGAATATAATCACTACGTTAACACTATTGTTACCACTATTCGCTTTTTTTCCCTGATAATATTATCTTTCCGAATTTCTTACGTTCTATTGCGACAGAAGATTTGAACGCCTGGAAAAGGTGAGAAGCAAAGGCACAAGGAAGAGCAAAACAAAATTTCTTTCCAAAAAACATCTTCGCGTGTCGCGCGTTGCGCGAGGTGCTTACACGAGATAATCAAGCTGAGGCTGCAGGCCGAGTTATATTAGTCAGAAACAAAAATCACGAAGAACTTATGATATTTGTCGATAACATACAGTAGTGTTTTCGTGGATTGTAACCTCATTAATGAACGTAACACAATTGTTTTGGCAAATTTCTCTCATGTCTTCGTCGATAAAAAAGTCACTTCAATAAGTAAATAAGTACCCCTGGATAAATTACACAAATTGAATCTAACCGCAAAGTAAGTAAATTATGTATGCGTTATGGGTATTAGTTGTCGTCACTAATAGTTAGAAATACTACTTAAACAACCTGAACGAGAACTACGATAACAGTTTTTGTTAAATTTTTAGGATTTTATATATTATACCAAGGACAGAAATGATGCGCCATTAACTTGAGACTGTTACATCTCTTCCGTATTTGGGCATTATACAAATCTTAGAGACTATCTGCCTTGCGGACTTGCGGATAGATTATGGAGGTCGCTGTGATCCTTGGCGTATCTTTAGCCGACGTACGTATACGTAGTTTACGTATACCGGGTACTTTACCATCTGGCAAGGAACATCAAAGCGACGAACATAACTGTAATTAATGTATGTCTTCGTAGATAACATCTCGAGGAAAGATCAAAGCATTGGTGCAGAAGAACTTCCTGAGGATGTGGAGGAACATCGGCGTGATGCTGTTCATATTCGCGCTCCCCGTCACGCAGGTCATCCTCTTCTGTCTCGCCATTGGAAGAGAACCTACTGGGTTGAGACTTGTGAGTATTTTTTTCTTAACATATTATTTATAGCTAGTGGTTGCCCATTGGTCGAAATTCGAACATTTTAATATCCAAATTTTGATATCTTGTCAATAAGAACGCCATCTAAAGACCAACTACTTTGTTTTCTGAATAGTTAGCGCGCCATCTGTGATCTTTTATCGTCAACCTCAATATATTTGTTTGTGTATGTCAAATGCATGTTAGTGTGGGTAATGTTTTATTTATTGATTTAATGTACTTTATAAGCATTATTATTGAAAAATATTAGCGTTCTGCACTTCTCCTACATATAAACTATAAGTGTGTCAAATTTTATGCTCCTGCGTCAAAGGGGTCCAAAGTTTTGGCATCACGTATTAATATATAGATATGGAACGACACCTAAAATGTTAACAGTGCGTTGTCAATCAGACATATACAATTAAAATGACATAGTATTGGATAATTAGCCTCTTTTATATGTAGTTTTATAAATTACATTGCAAAATGCTTTTGATTAAGTTTTTGAACATTTCTCATTTTCCGACACAACCAACGACATGTTCCCGCCTTTTAGTTAATTACTAATCACGTTGGAGTTAGATAAAAGATACGCAATTGTTTTAAAGTATTATCCTCTCATTCCAGGCGATAGTGAACGACGATGTTAACGTAGTCGACGGCTTCTGTCCTTACAACAACACTTGCTCCATGAAGAACTTATCTTGTCGGTATTTGGCTCACCTGAAGAACGGCTCCATCATCAAGGATTACTACGCGGACCTGGACAGCGCCATACAGGCTGTGAAGGATGGGAATGCCTGGGGCACGGTATACTTTAACGAGAACTATACTGATTCCTTGGTCGCTAGACTTGCTCTTGGTAAGTTATTTTATTCCTATCATAGAATAATACGTCTATGGTTCGTTTACCTGATTGAAACGGGCAATTCTTGTATACCTACATAAGTGTTTAAATATTACATATATATATGTAAATAGCCGAATTGACGAACTTTGTATCGCTTTACATAAGTAGGTTGACATTATTGACAGTTTGTTTATGTATTGGAAAAATTAAAGTACTTTCCCCGTGTTGGTCCGGGCTCCTTTGTAGAATAGACCATCTGCCTTCCTGTGCCAGGCAGCTCGTAAAAGGCGAGCAAAGGCTCACCGTCACTAACACCGTGAATTCTGACTAGGTGGTAGAGTTTGGCAGCGACTCGCCCGGATTGGTACCACCGCCTTACCTATTCCTGCCGCCATAACGTCATGACGTGTTCCGGTTCGGAGGGTAAGGTAGCCGGTAAACTTACTTTTGCTCGAGGCCTAACATCCCGGCCTCAGGTTGGCAACCCACCATTACCAACTTTGGCGTCTCTAGGTCTCTAATTTCTTACCATCAGGAAATCCGTCTGCTTGTTTGCCTTCCAATATCATAAAATAAATAAATAAAATAAAATACTATTTTTTAATTTTTCCCGGCTTTTACTTCAATATGAACTTTCTCCTAAAATTGTAACTAACGCAACTAAAAACGTATTACCAAAATCGATTCATCAGTACAGGCGTGATGCGATGCGCGAAATAGGGATTAATTTTTATTTTATATATATAATTTTAGGTTGAATGATTTTTGTATTTTGCAAAATTTTAACCGACCTAAAAAGAAGAAGGTTCTAAATTTGACTGTAGGCTTGTAAAACAAAACAATTTTCATAGTCAAAACAGTGGGCTATCATAAGTTCTTAAAACAATATTATTTTAACGACGCGGCATAGCCATCGCAAAAAGAAAAACCTTATAACGAATGCTATAAAGCTGCTTTTATAGGAGGGAATTTAGCAACCTAGAAATAAAACTGACCTCTTGAAATACGTAGGAATATCGCTAGATAACTTTTTATTATTGCTTTTAAAATCGATATATTTTTATATAATACCATCGATTATTAAGTCAAGATGTGTTGATACACAACGCAAACTATTAAAAGGGGAAAACTATTTTTCCCCGTGTTGGTCCGGGCTCCTTTGCAGAATAGTCCATCTGCCTTTCTTGCCAGGCAGCTCGTAAAAGGCGAGCATAGGCTTACCGTCACTAACACCGTGACATCTGACTAGGTGGTAGAGTTTCGCAGCGACTCGCTCGGATTGGTACCAGCGCCTTACCTATTCCTACCGCCATAACGTCATGACGTGTTCCGGTTCGGATAGTAAGGTAACCGGTTAACTTACTTTTGCTTGAGGCCTAACATCCTGACCTCAGGTTGGCAACGCACCATTACCATGTTTGGTGTCTCCAGGCGGCGTGAATTTCTTACCATCAGGAAATCCGTCTGTTTGTTTGCCTTCCTATAACATGAAAAAAAAATATGGTGTTTTAAACACCATTCATGTTATAGGTGCGTCGTGTTCCTATGGGTGGGGTCTTAGGCCGACTGGGCAAGTCCG
>NJDD01009370.1:15371-27734 GCA_002245505.1 Calephelis nemesis
AAGAGTTGTTCCCTGTCTCCCGTCCTACCTGGTCTCATGCTGTAGGGCTGACGGGAGCAGGCGACAACGTAACAATTTTATTAACCTATGTACAAAAGTGACTCTTAAGTTACAGGTTGCCGACTGTGATTACGAGAGAAAAGCAAAAACGATTTCCCCAAATATTAAGATTTTCATGGATTACCCTAGGATTCCATGGTCAGATAAAGAGTTGGTATCAATTTTGGTTTTGGAATTATGCCATTGAAAATTAATAATAATTTTTAAAATCAGTTTAGAAATAACGAAGAAGTTCAAAAAAAATACAAAGGATTCAAATATACAATCTTCACTGTTTTCCGCAATCGTTTGCAATTGATATCAGTTCTTAAGCATGAATATATCTAAGCAAAAGTTTGTACGTAGGTGTGTAACAAGTGATGTACTTACATACATAGTATTTCACTAAAGTGCAGTTTTTAAATCGTTTTGTTTGTAAAATAAAAGGTAATTTCATAAGACTTAAAAAAATTTTCAACTTTACTATAAGTATTGTTCCAGGTTTTATTAAAATGTTCAATATTTTCATTACAGAATTCTCGGTATAATTTATCAAGTAACTTAATTCTTGGGAAAGGTAAAGAGCCCACGATATAATAGCCAAGGAAAAACGGGCATGTGTTTTATTAAGAGAAATCTCTCTCTATTTTAAAATTATACACTGGCTTTCATTGGAGAAATCACATTGCCTACTTACGCTTTTATAGACAGTTAGAATGCATTTTGCACTTTTAAAATTGCACTTTTTTATCAAAGTATCTTTACGCACATATCCCCGAAGGTTTAGACAGAGACACAAACAGGGTGCCCACGACTAGCAGAAGACACAAAGTCCTACAACGTGATAGGTGGCAAGCCTATCGCCAACCAGGCACACGTCCAATCCCGGGCAAAGTTATTTTAATAGAAAATTAAAAATTTACTACTTTATTCTTTATACTACACAATTACATTCTAAGTTATGCACGAGGGTGTCAATTTGGAATTTGATATTAGGTATAAGTGATTTTATTTTTTGATAGAGCTTTGCCATCAAGCGCATTGCTCTCTTGATGGTAAGATAAGACCGTGTTTTATACCCACCATAGATGATATAGGTGCGTCGCTGTCCTGAGCCCTGAGGCTACCCTACACTCCAGGCAGGAAAAGGTAAGGCCGGTAAGTGGTATCCGGCCAAATTACTACATTCAACCACTGGCACAGAGCTGACAATCACAGACCTTAGATTTCTATCGCTTTTATTGTGATAAACTTTAATCAGGAAATACATCTCCTTGCTTTGCGTTTTCAATTTTGGTCACAAACATTATATTTTAATATTAACTAGCTGCTTCACTCTGTTTCTTATTTTTTCTGGTTTCCTCGCAGTTTATTTCCATTTAAAACATTCCCTGGACTGTACAAATACTACAAAACCAAAATTATCAAAATCGGTCCAGCTACTGTCTACGAGACTAACGAACAGCAATTGATTTTTATATGAGATGAAGATTCTAAATTTACGTAGAATTAATTACAGCTTTATTTTATCAAGTGAGTTAGTTCTTGGGATTGATCAAAGAGCCTGCTATCCTATAGCAGCTTCCGGCTTCAAGAGAAAAAGAACGGCGGCCGGGCAAAAGCAGGCTACTAAAAGATTTCCGTTGAAGAATTTTTCGGATTTCATCGTAGAGATCATCTTGCCGAGTAATTTGATAACTTTATAACCGACTCTTCTATATTGTAGAAATCGGAGGAGATTTCGTAGTACGCTTTTAAGTAAATGTACATTATGTTACGTTAGCTCTGACTTTTTTTTATTTCTTTTCTAGGCATTTTAGCTGAGGTAAATACAATATTTTACTTGACAAAGAAAGACATACAGATAATTCACAACTAAAGCTCAACGGCTTGGAAATACAAAAAACTCAGGATAATAAATTCTTCATAGTTTCTATATACATTTTTAAAAATCTGTGTATGGTTATATTAGAAATTATAAATTATTAAAAGTGTAGTATTTAACATAAGTTAGTGTTAAGGGTTCATTGTCGTGCGTGAGCAAAATTGTCTATACAAACTCTTAAAAGTTTCCAGACAATTTCATTATTGAAATATAACTATGTTAAAGAGAGTCGATAAATAAATTAATACAAATATAAGCTCTTTCTGAGAAATCAAAATATACATTCTGTAAATACAAGGATTAAGAAAAACATTCCCAAATACATCTTAAATAAAAAAAAAACAATAGCCCCTTTCAAAACCTAAATGTAATATATCTGAGAACCATATCAATCACGCTACCTGTAAAACAAAAAGTAGGCAACGAAATCGTTTCTTGTTTTTGAAAGTCGTGTTGTCAAAAACAGAGACATGCATAGATACGTCATACTTATTTATCCCTCTTTTTCCTTCGGAAGACATAATATTCCGATCAACTTAAAGCCCTACCATTAGATTAATTAAAATATTGTTTTAAGATTAAAAAATACCTGGAAAATAAAAATGCTTTGAAATAATGACTCACTTACCAGTCTCGCAACAAATGTAAATGTTATCTACGTGTAATAAAATTAATATTTTACTATTATGTAAATCATGTGGAAGGGGTAAATAATGTTAAGCTAGACAGGTTTGCAAGGATCTCGAGATTTGGCACTCGATATTCTTGTCTTGAATATAAGTAGGTATGAAAAATAATAGACTCTTCTATAGTAGTGTATAGTAGTGTAGTGATCCGGTTGCCGGACTTCACTCGTGAGGTACCGGGTTCGACCTTCGAGTTTTTTTAATTATTTTTTATCAAAATGTCGGGGTCCAGGATTAGATTTGTGCCCGGTTGGCGATAGGTTTATCAGCTATCTCGTAATGTGACACTAGCCCAAGACTGAATGACCTCGGCTAGTGGGGGTGCCCTTATTCTGCATCTGCCTACATTTTCGGGGATAGGGACGTAAATATACTTTTTTAAATTTTATTTTAAAGATATCTTTGATGGCGCCTGCTAAACTTTAATAAAAATAAAAGTAAAATGTAAAAAAAAGGAATTTATTTATGAAGTTATGAAAATGGTATCAAATTAAATTCAGTCATTTACGACTGTTACAGAAAAAGTCAAATTATAATTTCAGAAATGTTGGTTTTGAATATTTGGTTTTGATTTTGTAGTTTTATTAAACCACCTAACTGGGTTTTTTTTTCACCGAAGA
This sequence comes from Calephelis nemesis, assembly GCA_002245505.1. Taxonomy (NCBI): domain Eukaryota; kingdom Metazoa; phylum Arthropoda; class Insecta; order Lepidoptera; family Riodinidae; genus Calephelis; species Calephelis nemesis. Next base: position 18,602 of record NJDD01009370.1, read on the forward strand.
AAAAAGAAGGGTTATTAATTTGACGTGTCTTTGTATATATACATCTGGCATATCTTCAAGACCAAAATGAACTAATTTCAAGATGAAAAGCGGACTTAATCAGAATGGTTCTTATCGACAATATATGTATATAAGTATTTTTGGAGATAATTTGCTTTTTTATATTTTAGGATAATTTAAATATCTATGATGAAGTCTCTATGATTCATATAAAAGATAAAGTTAGATGTTCGTTATAAATTACCCAAGCTAACATCAGTAACACAAACTCAAACGAGATCAGAAACATCCAGGTTTTATCGAATAGCTAAATTTAAAGCAGGCCAGAGTGCAATTTACGTGGATGTTACTTCCTTAATTATCAAACAGAGTAACTTTTCCCTCCGGATTACATTAAATTACACGGAAGAGAAAGTCAAATAAAATCAAGGAAAGGTCTGACTTGAAACACTGCATTGCGTCTAAAATATCACTTTAAATTTAAATGGTTTTCACTCTAGATTTAAGTATTAAATATTGTTTTATAACTGAGGAAAGAGCAAGTATATATCCTATTTTACATAGCTATGCTTATAAAAGAGGTTAGCAAACAAAGCATATGGCTTTTTTTGATGGTAAGCGATAGCCTTGTGACGTACCAAGACATAGACATTACGGGTGCGTCGCTGTCCTGCAAACTGAATGTTAGGCGTATTCAGAAAGACTGGATCATGACACTATTATTATGGCGCTAGAAATATGTAATGGCAACTGAGGCGGTGGCCTGTGCAAGTTGCTGCATAGCACTCTAACACTGTGCTACAGAAACACTGTGCTACACTGTGCTACAAAGAAAACTATCTGACGAGTTTATCAGCTATTTAAATAATTAAAACAAATAACAATGATGTTCAAAATTTACGTTAATAGTTGTAATGATAGTACGAGGATAAGTGGTAAAGTCAGTGTCAGGCAGAGTTATAAGTAATGGAACCACGTTTATTTCATATTAACAATTGGTACCTACACAAGTCTTTGTGTAAAGTAATGTAATAATGAATTCCATTTCAGTAGAAATGTAATATGAAATATCAATCAAACGCAAAATAGAAAAGAGTTACAAAGTACTTTTTTATTCCTACAATACTGATTGGCGCTGAAACCATTTTATTCCATTAAATCAGAAATGAATTACATCGTTACACATCAAAAAAACAGTTGGCTCCGCCCAAATAATCTTTTGTAATACAGGGAACGATAAATCTTAGAATTGGAACCACAATAGAGTGTGCGCGTTTTCGCAAACGTTTATAAAATTTGCCTTGTTTTTTTTTAACTCTGGCGAATTTAATTAAATTAATTTAATAAATACTCAGTTTGTCACTTATACATCAAGAATAACGTCTTAGTCAGGAATTATTAATGACTTTATTTGCTTTTATGTGTTCTATCCAGTCTAAGTGATAAAAATTTATTCTAACATGACAGCTCTATGTGTACAGTTGTGTACTGCTCCATAAATTTTTAACTAACTGCCTTTAAGTATTGGTTAAATCATCGTATTATAAAGGTATCGTTTATTTTAGCACTTACCCTGTGCTTGAGTTAACGGTGGTAATGATACGGTTGGGCAAACTTGTAAAACTCATGCAAGAAGCTTGCCGTCCAGACTTAGATTGGAAATAAAATGGAACGCAGTTATAGCGACGCCCTACGTTTAAGTGACATGAATATAACACGAAGTGTTTTTAATGGTGACAATTATCTAGTACTTGGAAATATTTTCAGTTTTGTAATTACATTAAGTGATTAATGATACAAAATGAGCCAATATCTTCCTATTCATCTTTCGTTTTGTCTTTTTTCTGAACTTGGTCAAGGCAAGTAAGGTTTCTTATACAAGAAGGATATCCAAAAGCGCCATTTAACAACTCGTGGCATTCTTGTTGACGATCATTTAGGCGTGACACGATTTAAACTGATCTAAAATACCTTATGTACCTAGACGCAAAATGCCATTTTCGAAAAAGTTTTCTGACCGCAATGTGATCCAATTAAACCCGATAAAAACCCAATTTCGGTTTTGCTAGCCTTTTACAAACTCAATCCAGGATACGGACATAGTCCAGAGTCGCTGTCAGAGCTAAAACGATTTTTATTCTTAAAAATATTTGGTATTTCAAAAGAAGAATAGAAGCTAGTAATCATTGCAACATGTCATTTAATTAAATTGTTAATTTTTTGTCTATTATATGCCTACTCTAAGACGTACATGTCTCCACATACGAGTAATAACAATTGCGACCACCGTCAAGCGTCGAATGAATGCCGCCGTGACGAGCTGAAGGAGCTTTTATGATGAGACCATGAGTACATTATACATAGGTACATAAAAGTTAGTAATATAGACAATAATATAAAGTATTTTATGGATTCGACATTTCGTACAAGTGAAACTATTGCGGATAAATTTGTTTAGTGTTCACTTATTTCTACTAACAGATTGTTTCTGTAAATACTGAGACTTCTTAGTACTCAGATTTCTCGAGGATTATTATGCAAAATGATCTACTCCAAAAGTAGGAAACTTGCCAATATGCTTTTATCTAAGAGCCTGCTCTAATCTGTCGTTAGTTGAAAATGTGTATTTGTTTGCAATTTGCACTCATAAGTGTCGTTGCGTCACCGCAACTACTACTTTTATACTACTTATATGTTATATTACGTGATACTACTTTTTCAGGACCAAAACGAAATTGCAAAAAATTACAGCGACTGTATTCACTTCTTGCTAATTTCTGACTGTCTATTTTCACTTCAATGTTTTGTTGTTCTGGTACGTGTAAAAAAGCCTAAAATGAATAATTTTGATTTAATATATTGCTGCTACATAAATGAATCAACGGCTTGCTTGTATTATACCGATTTCCTTTTGGAATAGTTTTAGTCCATAAGTGTTTTAAGAAATGTACAATGTTGATCCCTGGTATTGATCTTAGGCTCATTAGAATCTATTTTTATCAAGAATTCATAAAAGTTGAGTGTCAGGTCATTTTATATGCGGGAATGACCCCTTGAAAACAGTGGTACAAAACAAAAATTAAAAAGAGTCATACAAACAATCTTGTCCTATTAATGTTATCAATGCGAAAGTGTTTCTGTTTGTTTGTTTGTTACTCCTTCACGCAAAAACGCTGAACCGATTTTCATGTTCAAGTTTCAAGTAAGGCCCGCTCAGAGGGCAACTTGGATTATAACATAGTAATTTTTTTATCCCGAAAAAATCCCGGGACAGTCAACCACGCGGGAAGCGCCGCGGGAAATAGGTAGTATATAATAAATAGACTATGATTGTAATTAGATCCAAAGATATTATTTCAAAGTTAAGGTAAGTTATTGTCTAAAATGAAATACTATTTTTCTCTTTTTACTTCGTAAGTTTAAAATCAGCTTTTTTTTAAATATTTTCTTATTAATAAATACGTTTATCTTCAGAAACTCAGTTTTACAAGTTTGACAAGGAAGGAAGTGCAAAGCTATGATAGTATCAGCCACGTAAATAGCATAACTTACTTTCAAGCTTAGTTCGGTTTATATTTATCTTTATGGGTGTTTGCTTGTGGCAAACATTGGTCATTTCAGACCTGCTAAGGGCATGTTTGGTGAGGATCTAGCAAATCCCATTGTATTGGTGCTTGATCGTGAGAACAATACGGTATAACGCTTCGCCAAATACACACTGCCAAATAAACAGATAATCTATGGCCGTCTCGAGAGTGAATTATGTGGGTAGTTGGTTTGTGTTAGGATTTCTTGAAGTGTCTTGTAGGAAATTATGCGATTTCTCTTTAAGTTTAAGAGTAATTTTAAATGCATACTAATATTATAAATTCAAACGTCTGTCTGTGATTGCTCTGTCACGGCTAAATCGATGGAACAATTTTAAGGATTTTTTTATCATACAACTAAAGGTTCAAGCATAGGATATTTTTTTCTTAACAAATAACGTCTGAAACTACTATAATAGGGCATAAGAGTTTGTGTGAAAATCGTAATTATTCTACGATGACGAACTTGCTTGCGAATTGCTTTTAAATACGGATTATTTTTGTAAATACCTGTAACAATTTATTAATGTAGTGACATTAGAATTCGAAAAGCAAAATATAAATAACAGTATTGTATACCTAAGATAATCATAGATCATAAAACCTACACATAATTATTAACCTATGTATTTGCATTTGGAATACTACGTTAAGTTGACATAATTACTGTCAATAAATAAATAATTTTTGATTTTACTAACAGATGCAAATAAAATTAATCCTTCTCCGTAATAAAATAAAAAAAACATGAAAAAATCGATTTCACTTTTAATATATTTGTACTATTATTATCTTCTTAAAAGCACTTATCACTTTTAGCCCAAATATCATAAATCTCATTAAAAAGAAATTGCATTATGTTTCCCACATTAGCTATGAATTCATTTACGAGTGGAAATAACCAGTTTCCTAATATTGGCAATTATAACTACAAGTCCTAGGGAAAACGCAGTGTACAGTTTTATATAACAACCATTAAATATGTATATAAATAACCATAGAAAATTACCATGCATAGATCTAACTCTAAGTCAGCATATCATTTTACTTGTATATTCATCAACAAAAGTAATTATAGTGATAGTAGTACGTACAAATACAAAAAAAACATGTATACATCTAACAACACACTTGTGCAAATAAATTGGATTGAATTCGATCGTTAGTGTTTTAGTGGGTGTTAGCATTTCCTTTGATGGAAATTTCAATAAACATCAAAGCCAAATTCGAGAAACGTTCTCGGATTTTCACACAGATTAACTCAGACTGTCAAAATTTATTATACCCATACCTACATTAAATACAATTGAGTGAAGCACTTCGAGTATTAAACCAATATTCAAAGGTGATGCATATTGAGGATTATTAGGATTTTTTAAAATATTGCTGCTTACTTAAACTGAACCCACAAATCAAAAAAAAGCACAAGCAAGTGTTTTCAAATGCAAGTAGCTAGTATGATTGATATTTCCATCGTTGGCGCTTGGTAAAACTTTCAAATATTTATATTTTTAAATGAAAAAACACTTCTTAAACACTGCAATTATTTACATGGTTGAGTGTGCCTTTTTTATCTGTTCTTGTTACTACATCCAATTCTTACGATTCTTATGTTTTGATTTCAAGAGAAGATATTATGATGAAGCAACGCAAAATTGATAAAGCAACGGCATGAGATAATAGTTTCAGGGTGATCTATTATTTACCGCCATTTTATACTGATGATATAAATTACGTACGTCTTAAAATTCTGACAATTAGATCAACATGCAAGTCTGATGATACGATCTCTGATTTCAACGCTGGTGAAGCGTCACATTAAAATACCTATAATAATTCAAATCTAAAAGAAATGTTAAACCATTTTCTGTTGTAAAACAAATGTTTGCCACTATTTGATTCTGGTTGTTCTGTTTGCGTTTTGATTGACTTTTATTTCCGTAGCACTAGAAATTGGAAAACAAAACTAATACAAAAGTAGTTACAAGCGAACTTGTATTACCTTGTTACAAAAATCAAAGCCGTTTGAATTAAACTCAAGTTTTTGATATGCATCTGCGGAAGCTCTTGTATTCCGCCGGCAACAAAACTGTGGTCAAATAAGAAATAATGGTGGCATTGATGTTTATAAAACAAATCTTTCTATTTTTTTACATCATTTTGTTTTTGTCACGTTTTATAAATTTATAAAAAAATAAATTTACAAATATTACAAATACATTTAATAATATTATAATATTAGTATTAAAATATGTTTAACTAACATTTAATAATAAATTAGTGGCTTAGAAAGTAATTTATTATTAAATGTTGGCTATTGATATATATTACATATTGTCCTGTCTTAATTTGTATTTTTTTTTTCAATACTATGATACCGTTAGAAATCTGAAAAACAGATGATGAGAATCCCAGTCTGGGAGTTGAACATTGCTTAATCAACTCCAACACCACTAGGCTATGTAGGCGATATTTTGATTTGTATTGATAAGATGAGTTCTGATGTTTCAATAAATTTAACATCAAATCGCTCGGTATAATCCGAGTGTGGTGTTAAAATCTCCAAAACCAAACATAAACCAAATATTATTATTATTATAAGAGGAGTACTATAAGAGCGATGTTTGTGGACACGAAACAACAATAACTTTGGGATAATATAATATAATAAATAAGGGACTTGAAGTGAAGATGAATAAGTATGTTATATGTATGTTATATAACTTAATAATATGTATTAATTGTAGATTCGCTTTCCTTTATCTATGAAAATGGAATACTTACCAGTTGCCAACCAGTCTGATTATTCACATTTAGCTAATCAAGCTAAAAACTTATTTTCAATAAATTTTAAAGTAAACAGAAATTTCACCCCAGATATGATTTGAACCTGTATCCTTTCGTCTCAAGCCTACGAATGCACTAACCATTTGAGCTACTGAGGATTCAAGTCCTGTGACGAATATTTTTTATATTTTTTTACCGTTAACGCGGGCAGTTCTTCTTTCTTTCTTTCTTTCTTCCTTTCTTAATTTTTTTATTTTACACAAAAAGTCAAAAAACAAGTAAATATGTAAAATTATACAAAAGGCAAGCTTACCTTTAAAAGAGATTTCTTCCAGCAAACCCAAAATATTGCCCATGCATAATAGAAATGTAGAACATACAGTGTACAGTACAAAAACTTACTGTACAAAAAAACACAAACTAAATTACTAATTAAGACTAAAGTGCCAACATGCTAAATAATTACACACCAAAACGGTCCATTACTGCCTTCTTAAAAGCTGCTTCATTAACAATTTATGTAAATTAAACCCAAGCACAGGGCAATTGGTAAAATAAAAAATAGTAATCATTTTCAGATAAATTAAAGCACTTTTATGAACTTAAATTGTTATTGTCCAACAGCAAATTTAAATGATTATCAACATTAACTTAATCTTTAAATGGCGACTAGTACGTAAATTCTCTACTAAGACCCAACAAAAGCCTAAATAAACATCCATTTTACCAGATTTTAACTAAAGAAAACGCGTGATATCGGGAAAGTTATTCCAACCCTCCTGATAATTTAAACAATCTGTGACTTTTGTAATGAACTGAGTTCATTCGGTAAAAATTTCAAGTGTAAATTACAAAAGATTTTATCGATTGTGTTTTTATTTCGGCTTTTGTGGTGTGTGAATAAGGTCCTTCGCATACGTTAGGAATGATTCTGTACGGAAATATCTAAACAGTTTATCAAACACAGTAAATTTAAACAAACGTGCTAACTTACCGCATACCTATTTGCTATTTCCAAAATTTTGTTTCGATTTTTTAAACAGAATTCCATTAACCCGGACCTAGGACATGTGTGTGTTGTAGGGTTTTTTCTATACATTTGTAAACGTAACAAACGTTTTATTGTTATGAAATGTTCACCTATCTTGCCTTGTCTGATATTAAAATACTATAGCCGCATATATATAACCTAGATGTTACTGGTGCATCACAATCATATGGTCGGTATCTTAGGCAACACGTGCAAGTCTGTCGCTGACTGTACCCTTTGGCGTGAAACGCGATGAAAGTGATTACTATTGCCGTAACGCTTAAAAACAGATTAGCCAGTGGTACTTACTAAAACTTGTATTTCTTGTGTATATTTTGTGGTCTCGCCTCTGTGGTCTAGCGGTTCAGTTGCTGGACCTGAATACATTAGGTCCCGGGTTCGATTTCCGGGTCGGGCAAGAAAATAAAATTGCGTTTTTCCATTTTTGTAATAAAAAAAAACGTTGCTCGGAATTGGATATGTGCCTGGTTGGCGATAGGCTTACCACATACATTCATCACATTGTGGGACACATAGTCTTCGGCTAGTCGAGGGGTTGGAAGAAAAACAAAACCCAAAACAATGAAGGGGTTGCCTCTGCCAACCGCTTCGGGGATATGGGCGCGAAGATACTTACTTGAAACAATTGATTGCGTAAATTTTTAAAACTATTTCTCATCAAACCACATGAATGGATTTAAGAATCCTTTTTTAAAATAGTTTTGAAAAAGCTTTTGTCATATCCGAGTACACTAGGTTTGTGTCGCGGGTCATATCTATTGTTCGGAGCACGAGCTACGCAAATAATCCGATGTCAACGACGAGATCCGACCAAATTAACAAGATACGCCACCCGCTTTTAGAACAGTTTTATTTAGACTGGTTTGAAATATGTTTTGTAAAAACCATTCTTTTATTTCTGTCCTGTTTATTCCACATCAATCTTTACATATTATTTTAAAAGAGCTCTGCCTGTAAAGAATAAAATATTCACAAACAAATACAATTACTCTACACATTACCATGAGATAGATGGTCAATTAATATTACATTATAAGAAAAGGATATAATAAATACTGATAATATAATCTTTAATATAAATAAGTCATCTGCGTAAACAAAAATTATGTATTTTCTATAAGATTGCATCATGAGATCCAATTGGTGACGTCGAAACGTACGCTCTTTCAAATAAAATAAGAATATTTTAAAATCGGTTCAGAAACGACGGAGTAATGGATAAATATACATAAAAATATACAGGAGTCGAAAGTTTCTTTAAGTTTTCTCTAAATCGTCTAAAATCAGAGAAGTGCATGTTTCTTCTGGGGTATTTGGAAAAAAAATAGGGTAATAAATTTTTTGACAAACAGATCGTAAAAGGCGAGCGTCAGGTTTGTTTTAAATTAAAAACAACAATACTGTGTGGTCTAGCGGTCCAGCGATCGGACTTGATTTTATGGGATCCCTGGTTCGATTTTCGTGTCAGACAACAAAAAAAATATGGTTTTTCCAATTTCGTAATAAAAAGAATTTGCTCGGGATTGTCTGTGTGCCCGGTTTGGCGAAAGACTTGCCACCCATCTCACTGTGGAACTTAGCGTGTAATATTATTTTCTAAGCTGGCCTTTGTAGTTGGTAACTACACTGGCCAGCAATAAAAAAATAAAAATGTTCTTTATTAGAAAATTTTTAAAATGTAGAACCGAAATTTAAGTCGAAAGGACAG
>NJDD01009370.1:27858-40451 GCA_002245505.1 Calephelis nemesis
TTTTTGTATGGACTTTATTTTTACTAGTATTTCTTTTATTATAGTGGTTTTTTTTTGTTTACATTTTTTTTTAATTTTTATGCCAACAGGATCCCGTGTCCCAAATATGTCTGTTGGTTTGATTTGTTTTCTGTTAACATAGTGGTGGGTGGTAGCTAAGCCACCCCCACTACGTTACAAGTGCCTTCGGCTAGTCGTGGGTGCCCTGGTTGTGCCTCTGCCTACGTCTTCAGGGATGAAGACGTGAAGATACTTTACTTTTAAATTTACTTTAAAAACAACAATATGCCCCTCTAGGATATAAGAGACAATCATGACCAATAAACACTATAGATGTTGTAAGTGTGTGTCTGTGCTGTTGCCAATTGCGCAAATGATTTATCAGCCACAGCAATCTTATGTTATATGATAAATTACTTTAATTGAAAAAATATTGTCAAAGCGCGTCACAAAAGCAACCTACCAATTCCCGAGCGAAAAAATTTGATATAATTCTGAAATATCAACAAAATTACTTCAAGCCAAATAATTTTAATTGGAGCAATATTACCTCATTAATAATAAAGTTCAGGCATACGTATGAAACTACAAGTTTAAAATTTGTGTTAGTTTACCAATTGTTTACGGAGCTAAGCCAATCGAAAAGATCAACATGTTGAATGTTATATGTCTATTTGTACTTTGATGTTGGAGTCGTTCGTGTTGGTTCATTAATGTGAAATTTAAGCACAGATTTAAACGAGACTCATTAAATATATGTATGAATCAGAATTGCGGATAACATTTCCAATTAACATACTACATACATATCTGAACTTTTGAGTATATAATGTACTTAAATAAACGCAATGTTAATTGTGACAATGGTACAATAAGTGTAATAGGTCCGTCGCTGTCCTATGGCCGTAATGTTAGGTCAATAATGCAAGTTTTAGACCAGAAAAAGAGACTGTCATTATGGCGACATCAATTAGGTAAGGTGATGGAACTCTACAGTTTAGTTGCTGTACAGTACTCTTTCGCAAGCAGGATAGACCAGATGCAGATCGGCTACTCTACTTAGCTGATGCATACCATCACAGAAAATATCGATACGAGATTTTACATTGTTACAAATATAATATTATTTATGCTTCTATGAAAGAAAAAACTTGACACTATTATATGCCGTCTTTCGAATTATTTGTAGGTAACGGAAGCGATTTGATTTTATTAGAAACTGGTTCGCAAATGTATATGCAATACACATTATCCTTGTAATTATTGAGTATTTGGTTTTGCTCTTTCTAAAACTTGACAAAACTATGACTTCGGAATTTCTTTGAAGCAAATGATGTTTTTTTTTACAAACAGACATACATCCAATGCGTAATATAAGCGAAGGCAAAATTTAGCCTTAAACAGTTCAGCCGTTTTGCGTCATAGCGGACTAAACGTACATACACATTAGTGTTTCTATTATATATTTTTTTTCCACGACTGGTCGTATAATGCTGAGCAGTAACCTTAACAACCATGCCGGCGACGAATTTATAACGTTTGCGCGTTCCTTATTTGCAGATTGTACTAGTACTTTATTACTTTATTGACAAGTAGGCCGTATGCGATGTTGTTACTTTGAGAATAGGCTGAGTGAGAAATAAGATGTTTACTAAGTAGTTCAGTTGCGAAATAGTGATTTTGAGAAGTAGTCAGGGTGAGAAATTGGCTGTTTGCTAAGTATACCCCTGGCGCGTAAAGGCTTCCCACTTCTGTATAAAAACTCCAAAACACCTGAATAAAACTTGTTACTTTGAAAGGAAAATAGCTACTAGTAAATACTTACCAGTCAAACGCGATTATTAATCATGAAACATAAAAGGTAAAATGTTCAAGTTAAATAGTTTCTAAATAAATAGTTTTCATATTAAGTTGAATTACTGAAAAGGTAAAATTAGTTTATTTGCCACTAACACCGTTAGAGTTCTAAAAGCTGAAAGACACGCTACACTACTTAATTAGTTTTCATAGATGCGTTAATCCGAATATATGTAACGACAAATTATCTGTATATGAGTTTCAACTTTCTCAAGAATTGTGATCTATATGAGTACAGACTGGTCAACTGGTTGCATGAAATGGCTTGCGATGCTCTTTTTATATTAGTAATGCTATTATTGTATAGAACAAGACGTCTGCTCTGTCTGGCGCTCGGAGAATATAATAAAATAGTTAAGCAACAAATCCGAAATAATTCATTGAAATGTAACAGGTAAGTGAATGTCCAATTAGAACAGTGCTTTATGTTTTTTGCGTGCATACTGTAGGTATATATATTGGTATGCGTAAATGCGATAGGAGGGTGCATCATTTCAGATTAGACAATTTATACCTTGATACCTTGATAGGTAAAAAAAATCGCTCGGATTTGTGTTTGCTTGCCCTATTTTGTCCTCCTATGTTGTATTTAAATTGTACCTCGGGTAGCTGCCACAGACTAAAAATGAACTTAGTATTTTGTTACTTCAAAAAACTTCTGTTTTAAGACACAACACAACGTTTTAAAACACAACATAGAAATACGCAAGTCAAGATATGTTTATGTACCTATCTGAATCATTTTTTATTGCACAAGATGCTGAACATATAAAATACTGAATAAGCAAACGGCTTCCTGATGGTGAGGGAATATCGTTATCTACATAGTGTGCAAATCTACCAAATAATCGACAACCCTCCCGCAACGAGCACCACAATGACAAGCACTGATACTATAATGGCTGAAATAAACAAATCTGGCGAGCTGCTACCTAGAACACAAACCCTAGTAATATTATTTTATTTTTTTATTGTTTCCCACCACATCATTGTTTGAAACGTTAGGGTTCACGCATGACGCCAATGTTTGCTTAAAAGGTCTGTCCTTACTAAAATTCATTAAAATATAGTTACGTATATCTATAAATCGGTGTCGTAGACTAACATTTATAACTCAAACATATAACGAAGCGTCTAAACCGATCTCGGGACTTCTTTGATATGCATAAAAAATCAACCCCCTAGTGACTATCATGGGGGATGAAAGTTTTTATTAAAATCGTGACTATTTAACGCTGACAAAGTCGCGAGCAAACTATTAGTTTTCGTATATTCGTTGTTAGCATCAATAAGCGTAAGTAAATAAACGACTACACAGCACACGATAACTAACATACTATTTTGAAATAAATAATAAAAAAAATCACGTGTTTTACAAACTTTTATCCTCCGTCGGATTAAAAAATGTAAGTTTTTGTTTTTGACACTTGATCGCAGACTGTATTAAAGATTATATACTGCCTATAGGCAACGATGGTATTTTACGATGGTAAAAGCGACGTCTGTCTGTGTAACTACCAATACTACTAATTGCTATAACATTACTATTTTTTCCATTTTTACTATTGCAGTTGTAAATTGCAAGAAGTGGGATAATTGAAACTGACTATAGTTGTAACACGGGTAACTTATTTGCCATTATTACTACTGGAATTACAAGTAGCAAGAAGGGGATCGCTAACTTAAACATATAGATTACTTAGTTACTTCAAGAGAATGACGCATCTGAATAAAAGTTATATGTCTTTGAGAACAGATAAATAATGACGATAGATACCTAAAATAATAACTCACCTTATTTCCAAACAAATCAGATCGTACAAGATCATAATTCATGTATTATCAATATAAAGTACCCATCAAAGGTTCTCGTATGTTGTTCTGAGAAAATAGAAGATAAGGCAATGAATAACAATTACAGAGGGTAAAATTTATGTAACGAATATTTTGAATTTCAAATGTGTTTCTATGTTGACGTATTACGCTTGCACTATCTGAGGAAATAGCTTTGTACAAGTAGTTAAGATAATAAATATTCGCTTAGTGAATGCAAACTTTAAAACAGACTTAAAGAACGAAAAAAGAGAAGTAATAGGGCAAAAAATATTAAATCCTTATCCCCATATCGGTTTTATTGTAAATGAGAACAATTTGTCTATGCAAGTTCATTTTATTTTTCTCTAAATTTCTGGTCTATTACTTTTAGAATAAGAAGCATAGTACCAGCTTAATGCAGGTAGTAAGTTGCACTTATTAGTTATAGACCTAACGTCAGTGTTTGCCATTGTCGTAAATAGGGTATGGCCATAATTTCTAGTCACTGTACTACTACTTCCGGCTACCTAACTCTCTGAACCGGAACATGACACTCTCTTTATGGCTACAGAAATAGGGAACGTGGTGAATCCTTTCCTAAACAAGTTTGCTGTACAGCACTCTCAAAAAATTCGCAAATAAGCTCTCATCCATATTACTATTATAAAAAAAGACAATTCTATTTTTCCTTTTCTTCAAATTTGTAAAAAGTTGTGTCGAAAACTGAAAAGTTCTAAGATTAAAATATTTTAAGCAACAGTATGAAATTGCTCGGGTAAAACCGCAAACGTTAGCTGGCACTTTTAAAAATCGCTACAATATTTGACTTTTTCTAACTAAAACAGTAAAAACGAAACTACTTGTATTAAACTGACATTGTACGTTTAAACATGCTCAGTCCGTCGCATCCGTTGCTCAAACAAAAATTTTCCAGCTTTGTGCAAAAGAGAGATTGAAATTTACAATCTTATAGCAGAGCCCGCAAACTGCACTGTCATATAAAAACAATTACTTCTCTACGAAACTTATTCAAATTTATTATTTGATACAATAACTAACATTTTTTATGTCTACAAGTTTTAATTTTACCGTTAAGTAAGTGACTACGGGATTAACGTATCACATAATTGTTCAAAATGTTAAGAGGCATATTACCTATCGCTACGACACAGTTAACGTATTTGTAAAGCAAGAATGTTTCTATTTATATATTTTAAAATTTAATAACCTAGATGTTTTAATACATAGTCACATAGTTCCTTATGAGGTTGGCAGAGGGTATGAGTGCTAAATAAAATGTGCTTTGAAGTTGCAAAACGTGAAGTTTCTCTTTTACAGCTACACCGCGTGACCGATTTCGATCTCGATCAGAATTAAACATGCAATAAGTTATAAAATTTGAGTTCAAACGTAGACCACAATATGTTTTTTTTTTCAAAATCAACCTCCAAATTACTGTAATAGAGGATAAAATTTTATATGAAAATTGTAACTGATCTACACCGACAAAGTCGCGGGCAAACAGTATATAATAATAGCTTGTTTTAATAACATAATATAATTATAATATGAATATAATAACACATCATTCCCAGACAAAGAACTAACAGCATTCAATAATATTCCAAGAAGATATTTTAAAATAAAGCCAAAACAGAAATAAAGAGCAATGTAAACTTTTGTAGCAAATGGGAGTCTGTTGTTCTGAAATTTGAATTTTCATATCATACCTATTGTTTTCAACTTTGTGCGCATTGGTGAGGCAAGTCTAAAGTTCTGCAAGTTATTTTAAAGGTTTATGTTGTGAGTTTTAGCTTTTTATATTGTCTTGTAACTACTCCTTGAATTCCGAAGCCGAATCTCATAAATCTGTTAGTCCATCCATCTTTAAATCGCAACTATTTCATTCCCAAACTATTATGTCTTCATAAATGATACTTATTGAGTCGTCTGGTAAGGTCTGTGAATTAAAATAAATGAAAACAATTGGAGGGAAACAAACAACGTTCTCCATACGCGTTGTTTGTTATACGTTGAACACGCCACTCTTTTCGTCGGATATTACCAAGAGGCTCACCTTTTAATTCAATCACGTGGAATATCAAACAATAACGAATATATATGGTGTCTTGTAATGCAATTGTGGAACGTTCAAAGTCCTAGCTGTTGCAAAAGCAATATCTATTACTTAGTAATCAAAATGTAAGGCACAAATCCATTGGTTTCTTCAAATTATTCGATATCTTCAATTTTATTGAGGTTTTCTCACGTATTGAATTATACGGTTCGGTGGCGTCGGTTTGATATTTCACTCTAGTGACTGTAGTGAAATTAACAAGTACTGCGCGTAGTACAAAAGAATTTATTTTATTTATTTTTGAAATAATAAAAAAATATCATTTAAAAATATGTTTTGGTTGCATTGCTCCAAACTGGCTCTACTGTTTGTATCGCCAGACGGAAAAAAATAAATATCTATGACAGCTGTCCTCTGAACGAACGGATCGATTTCAATGCCGATTATGTTTTGTTTAAAAGGAGGGGGATTTAAAAAGATTTATACGGGGGGTTTTGAGATGTTTCTGAAGGTTATTAAGAAATAGTTTTTGTGTTATTATAAAACTATTTGTGTGATTGTCATATCTACATTTTTAATAGGCTAATTTATTAAATACTACCTAAACAGGATAAGGTTCTTTATCCTGATAATAATGATATTAGCGAAAATAAATTTTCTAAATATGCATGAAGTGGTAATTCATTTTTGTGTGTACATTGTATTTTAACTATTCAAATCATTACTCAAACTACGTTTAAATAATTTCAATGAAAATCTGATTTAAAGTCTATATTCAATCCATAATAATCCCTAGTATTATCGGATTATAGCAGCTGAGAGCTCAGTTCGATAGTTGTACCACGTTGTAAGTTCATCGGTTATATAAAGATTTACTCGTATATTAAAAATATAAATTAAGTTTACATAAAATCATGTTAAGTTTTAGCTGATTACTTGCGACTTCATCAGCATAGAACATTTGCAATTTTAATACTAACTTTCATCCCACATTATATTTTTTTGTGGGTTGTTTTTATCAAAGTGTATTTTTAAACTATGTTATATAATATGTTTATAAGTCTTTGGATACAGTCAGATCCACTTCCATCTAAATAGGTCCAGTGGTTTAACCGTGAAAGCGCAATAGAGAGACAGACTGATTTTCACATTAAAAATATAAGTATGAATATGAATGTAAAATAAATTATTTGACATTTTATTAAACCCCAATAAAGATTTAACTCTGTACTAGTTTTCAACCAGGGTTTTACTTTATATTTGACAGTTACAGATCTTAATAAATTTGTTGTCAATAGTCACGCTGATAGAAAAGTGTTAATCATTTAAAAGAAGTAAAACTGAAAAATGTGATGTTGTCTAAGTAGGCCATAAATAAGTGTTTTCCCTGACAGCACTAGCATTCTATCATCAAATCCAGAATTGGTGACAATAGTGTCAAACATCTGAAGTGCATCTTTCAAAAACGAAATACAAAAATCAGGAAATAACGGTGAAATTATGTAGCATATTAAAAAAATGTAAGACTGGAACCTCCTCTCTTTTTCTGAGTCTTTTAAAAACAACGTTTAAAAGAAAGACTGGCAAAATAGATAAGAACTTTATAATTGCAATAATTAATATATGATAATTAAAAGAAACTTGTCTACTTGAACAATAATTTTAATGCATTTTTTTTGGGGTTTGAAAAGTTCAATTTCATATCTACAAACGAAAGCAAGGGTAGGGTAAATTATTTTCCCAGTTTTCTCGATTTATACAAAAACAAAATTTATAGGCTTAATCTCTACTGAAAAAGTATTTACTCTAGAATTCTTTGAAGTTGTACACTTAAAAGAACTTTTCTCACTAACAAATCATTATTTCTGTAAAAAATAGTTCTGTAAAATTTTGTAAAATCGTATTTTTGGATATGTGAGAGGTCAATGAACAAGCACATGGCTCGCTTGATGATAACAGATAACAATGGCCTTTAGCCACCAAGGCGGTGGATTTCTACCAGGCGGGTCTATTTAGCCAGTAAACCCGGACCGATACATGAAATTATATGTTAGAAAAGAGATTTTAAAACGTACTAAGAACGTTGTCTATTTAATTTTTTCGTAACCAAAAATGTAAACTATAAATTTCCTAAAATAATAATCAACTATTATTCTATATAAAACAGCAAACTTTTTAAAGCTATATTTATTCTTTGTTTAAATTCGACCGATTAATCTATCGATATTTCATACTTGCTTTGTAAGTCAAAATTCATCTTGACATTTAAAATTGATGTGAGGGTAGTGTAGAACCAGGAAAACGGCATAGTATTTTTTATCTCTCAACTTCGAGACAAGAAAAATAACATTTTCAATGAAACTAAACGGGTAGAATGAAGTTCACCGTGACAGCTAGTCTATAAAAACTTTGGATGAAGACGACAAATATTTTGTTATATTTTCATAATGATAAGTAAGATTTGAATAAGACGTATCATATATTTGTCAATGTACCTCACATGTTTTATTTGATGCTATGAAATAGTAATAACATATTTTAAGAAAGAATGTTCTGAAAACCTGCTTCAAACGTAGCAGATGTCAGCCGAATACGAGCTTTATATACTGGCAACATTGTCCACTAAGCAGCCAATTAGACGCGTTTGTCGACTCCGAGTGCACAACCGCACCACGGGATTATCTCTCTATACTGATTACAGCACTTTATTTACATTCAATTAATTAGAATAATTAAAACCTCCGACAGAGGTAATAAGTTTTTTATGTTAAAAAGTATGCACAAGACGTGGAATGGGTAACATAGACTAAAAATAACTGTATTTTAATAGCAGCTAAGCAGCTTTAGTTTGAATAGCAGCTGTCAACTTTCTCGAAAGGAAAAAAATATGTAGGTAGTTATTTCATACTAACTGTTTAAGCTTGGTTTCCTCTGCTTAGAATAGTAACGATTTGAAACAAACATCCATCCTACAAAATAATGTTCTTAGTTTTTTTGGTGGTTATGACATTATGACAACGTAATAGACAGAGAGTTTTAAACATACTGTCTGTCTCATTAGCGTTAATAGTTAGTGTACATGCGTCATAATATGGCATTGATCACTTTTGAGGTGATCTACTGAAACACTAACCTTTTAGGTATAATACTTGTCTATGTTTGTATTAAGTTTGGTGCCGATATTTCCATAAATGAAGTAGACAGTCGGATGTTATTTTCAAATAAGGGTTTTTCTGTCGAGAAAAGTGAAATAAATCGTGTTTTGGAAACACTAGTCTCATAAAACATATAAATGTTAATCTTATGTATTTTTGTCACCAAGATCCACTGTTATTTGAATGAAAAAAAAACGTGATATTGCTGACGAATTTTTACCATACATGGACCCTTAAGCGTATCGCGTTGCGTAGTTCTAACCAGATGCTACCAAATTGAAGCAATTGCAATGTGACAAAGTAAGGTACTCTGTGGTGTTGACCGCTTAGCAGTTTGGCTCGTTACACATACTCCATATCACATGATATTGCCTTCATATATTATATACAACGAGTTTGTAGATGCATTAATTGTTAAAATTAGCAAATTCACTAAAACTCATTAAAAAGTATTGAATTTATATTTAAACATTTAGAAATTTGATTTATTATATCAATTTAATAGTATATTCACATATCGTATAATTGAATATTCTAATGTTATAGTGTTACATGTTAGTTAATTAATATTAACTGAGGCATATAATATCAGTATCTTAATTTTCCTAAACCCTTGGAAACATCGGTCTAATTAGCGAGAGACTCAATTTTCACTACAGTATTAATGCCATGACTTACACAATAATAATTGTATAACAGATAAGATATTCTTAGGAATTAATGTGATTAGATGAAGATAAAACAAATCTTTTTTAATTAAGATATTTGCATAGCACATTAATAGCTTGCATTTACTATATAAGGCAGTATAATGAGTGGCATACGTACTTACGTACAGAGTTACATAAATCAAAACGATAGTCTGTTATTAGTCTTTCGTGGCTATACATAGACCTATTTCGTTAAAACTTTACACGCATATAGTTAGGTACCCCATTTTAAACAAAGGTTGATTTTGAAGAAATAATTCCAAAAGGATAAAAACAGGATTTGAAAATTTGTACGACAATCACGTAGAAGCTATCCAACCAAAGCTGTTGTTCTAGCTAAGTAGCTATTCTACGCCAATAAAAACAGCTAATATATTCACACCCGTAAGGGATTAGGCAGAGGTACAATCAGTGTACCCACGTTCAGACAAAGTTGGAAACTAAGTACCACAAACCTTTTGCCAACCAGACACAAATCATAAACATAAATAAAGAGAAATTAGAAGAATTAAAGACAGTAATAGAACACAACCAAGAAGAACAAAAAAGGCTATCGTACGCGAGTGTAGTCGCGGCCCCGCCAGCGAGGAACCCGCCGAACGGGCCGCGCTACACTCGATTATGATAGCCTCAAACAGCAAAATTGAAACGGGGGAGGAAGTACTAGAGAAAGTTAGGAAGATCGTAAATGCGAAGGAGAAGGGGATAAAGATAGAGAACATAAGAAAGAGCAAAGGACAGAAAGATGATTCTGGGGTGCAGAACAGAGGAAGAAAGGGAAAAAGTTAAGGGACATTTAAAGCAAGCATGACATCAGCTTAAGGTGGAGGACGTCAGCAACAAGGAGCCGCTTGTTGTAATCAAGAATGTTCTTGAGAGCAACAAGGACGAGGACATGTTGCTGGCGTTACAAAACCAGAATCATGGTTTATTTACCAACTTAAAAAATGAAGACCGATACATTGGTATAATTTTCAGAAAGAAAACTAAAAACCCCAGCATGTGCCGTATCGTGGCGAGAGTATCCCCTCTCCTCTGGAAGCGGATGACGGAGCAGGTCTACCTGTACATAGACCTGTAACGCGTAAAGGTCGATTACCAATCACCGCTTATTCAGTGTAGTATGTGCCTGGGCTATGGCCACAGCCGCAAGTTGTACAAGGGGACCACCCAAAAGTGCAGCCATTGTGGAGGGGCCCACCTCAGAGTAAGTGCGATGAGTGGTTAAGCAGCATAGTACCCACATGCTGCAACTGCTCCACCGCCAAACTCGATAAGGTGGACCATAACACCTTCAGCAATGACTGCCCAATTAGAAAGAAATGGGAGTCCCTTGCACGAGCCACAATAGCATATAGCTGAGGATGTACCATGCACAAACTACACACACACAGGGTAAGATACAAAATTACAAATATATATACATAATTACATAATTAATACATATTTATACTTTACATGTACATTTATTTACACATCCATATATAATCATACACCACATTCATATATATAGCTATGTACATATATATATATATTAATATGTTTCTACACACAGTCATACACAAACTACACACACATAGATGGCAAAATAAATTGGTTCTCAAATTCTAACTAAACTCGTTAGAACTTGGCCCAATTATAAGCACAAAATTAAATATATTTTTACAAATAGACACAAGTACACAAAACATAACAGCTGCACGTATGCTCAATACCTTATAATTGTATATATTTAAGACAATTTTCCCCGTGTTGGTCCGGGCTCCTTTGCAGAATAGACCATCTGCCTTTCTTGCCAGGCAGCTCGTAAAAGGCGAGCATGGGCTTACCTACAATCTTAACATCTCTAACACCGTGACATCTGACTAGGTGGTAGAGTTTCGCGGCGACTCGACCGGATTGGTACCACCGCCTTATCTATTCCTGCCTACATAACGTCATGACGTGTTCCGGTTCGGAGGGTAAGGTAGCCGGCAAACTTACTTTTGCTCGAGGCCTAACATCTTGACTTCAGGTTGGCAACGCACCATTACCATCTTTGGTGTCTATAGGCGGCGTTAATTTCTTACTATCAGGGAATCCGTCTGATTGTTTGCCTTCCTATAACATAAAAAAAAAGAATACTGGAAGGCTAAACAATAAAATCAGCAATAAAACTAATTTAATAATTTAATTTAATCCAATTTAATTTAATTCATCAATTCAAATCATATTATCTGTATTTTAATTAATAAATTAGTACAATTGTAAATGTGTACTCTTCAAACCGAGTTAACCACAACACCTCCAGTAAATTTAGAGGCTACGCCTTTACCACCACTGGATCCTGAAAAATTAGTTGCCCTCGAAGAGGCAACTAATGCTGGACCAGTATGGGGTCAAGAGATTCATAATAACTTGTCCCAACTATGGGAACCATTACTTAAAAAAGGCATGGATAAGGAAACAAAACAACAATTTTTTAAACAATACCTTATACCTAGCAATTGTACTATGTTACAAGCACCTAAATTAAATATTGAAATTTCTGCCGCTATTCTCGAAATGGTAAGATTATGAGACAAAAAAGTTGAAGCGAACCAGCAACAACTGGGTGTAGGAATAACAGCTGTTAGCAAAGCAATGACACTACTTTTAACCGGTGAAAATAAAATTGAGACCATTAAAACTCTAAGCCACGGCTGTCGTATTTTATGCGACTTGCACCATTCCGAGACACTGGCTAGAATTAAAATGATAACGCCTGGTCTAGCTAACCCTTTCTTAACGTTATTCAAGACAGCGAGCGTGATGAGACATTGTTTGGCATCAGTTTGCCGGAAAAAATCAAGGCGTCTAAGACGATCGAAAAACAGGGACTACAAATTTAAAAAAAAAGTCACGCAACCAACGCGACCAAATCCTGCTGCTTCCAGCACGATTTCTACCCGCCCACAAGTGCAGGGAAACTGAAACGGACCTCCTCGATACCCGGCAAAC
>NJDD01009370.1:40461-50907 GCA_002245505.1 Calephelis nemesis
GGTCACTGGCGATACTCTACGACGTCGCCTCGACCAGCGCCGACTGTGTCAGCACAACCCAGAGGCGTCACGAGCAAGCCCCGTGTGCCACCACGTCCATAATACAGGTACATTCGGCAGAGTTCAATTTTTCTATAACTGTTGGCTACATATTATAACTAATAATGACAGTGTCTTAAATTGGGTTAGAAACGGCATAACCATTCTGTTTATTACTAAACCGTACCAATATATTACACCACGAAGTACGCTTTCATCAAATTAACAGCGGGAAATGGCAACGGCCATTGAAAATTTACAAGAGTTAGGTGCAATATCACAGGTTGATTATAATATAAATCAGTTCATATCCAGTACTTTCTTGCCCCGAAGCCTAACGGTAGTAAAAGGTTCATACTTAACCTAAAACTATTAAATTAATTTACCTATACCAAAATTGCATTTCAAAATGGAATACTTTAGAACCGCTTGTAAATTATTACAAAATAACTGGTTCATGTCAACTATAGATTTAAAAGAATCTTATTTGCTTATTGCGGTACACAGTGAGTTTCGTAAATACCTTCGATTTCAATATATTGCACCCAACTCCAAACTACCAGTTGTTTATGAGTTTAATGCGATGCCCTATGGATTAGCGATAGCACCAAGGTGTTTTACTAAGATAGAGAAGTCGTAGCATATTTACGTTCACGTGGTTATAAATCTATATGTTATTTAGACGATTTGTGTTGCAAAACTAAAAGTTACGAAGAATGTCTTGAAAATGTTAAAACAACCATAGCGTTATTCGAATGTTTAGGATTCGTAATAAACTATGATAAAAGCAGTTTAAAACCCCAGAATGTTTGTAAATTTTTGGGATTTATTTATAATACTACACATGACAATTTCGCTATCTTTAGATAAACGCCATCACATATCACGTTTGATTAAAAAGTTTTCAAGATTACCGGTTGTCACTATTAGAGAATTTCACAATTAATAGGAGTTTTAGTATCAGCCTGTCCAGCAGTTCGTTACGGCTGGCTATACACCAAAATATTAGAACGTCAAAAATATATATATTTAAAACAACATGGTTCGCTTAATGCTAAGATTAAACTACCAGAGGCTATTTTAAAACATTTAGACTGGTGGTTTATAAAGTTAATAGTCAAATGAAAAATCCAGATTATGCAATGGAAATATACTCCGACGCGTCACTTACTGAATGGGGTGGATATTGTGATGGCAACCGGGAACGGTTCTTGGAAAAATAGTGAGCTCCGATACCACATAAACTACTTAGAACTGCTGTCTATATTTTTAGTACTTAAATGTTTTGCTCGTTATAAATCTAAGTGTGCCATTTTATTGCGAGTAGACAATATAAAGGCCGTAAGTTATACTAACCGTATGGGGGGTATACAATTCCAACATTTAAACACATTGTCCCGAGATATTTGGCAGTGGTGCGAGTCACGTGAATTGTGGTTATTCGCCTCTTATATAAATACTAAAGACAATAAAGAGGCTGATGAAGAATCACGTAGAATTAATCCAGATGTAGAATGGGAATTATCAGAAATAACATTTAATTATATCGTTGAAAAGTTAGGCCAACCTGAAATCGATTTGTTTGTATCTCTACTACTATGTATCATGGAAGCAGGACCCAGATGCTATTAGTGTTGATGCACTTACAATAAATTGGGACAAAAAAATTTTTATGCCTTCCCGCCACTTTCTTTGTTACTAAATTGTTTACAAAAGATTATACAGGACACAGCTACGGATATCTTCGTTTTTCCCATGTGGCCGGCACAGCCTTGGTACCCACGGTTAAAAGAACTGTTAGTAAAGGATATAGTGATATTGGAGCCACGGCCAAATCTAGTTTTGTCATATTTCAGACAGAAACACCCACTACACCGGACACTTACCTTGGGAGCAGCCCTGCTCTCCGGGAAGCCTTTTCCCGCCGCGGCGTGCCTCCTTCCGCGCTGAATTTGATGATTGCGTCACTATCGCGTAACACCATACAACAATACGGTACATGTGATAAACTTTGGTGGAAGTATTGTCAAGACAATAATTATGAGATTTTTGAACCATCTATCACTTATGTTATAGTTTTTTTGACACAGATTTATGAAACTGGCGCATCCTATGGCACACTCAATAATCACCATTCAGCCTTGTCCCTATTACTTGGAAGCGATCTAGCTTCAAATGAGTACATAAAAGATTACTAAAGGGGGTTTATAAAATAAGACCATCTTTACCAAAATATTCTAGTACTTGGGACCCACAAATAGTACTTAGCCATATTTCCGAATGGATGCCTAATAATCAATTGAGCTTAGAAAAATTGACTAAAAAATTAGTTGTTTTATTAGCTTTATGTACCGACATAGGGTGCAGACATTTTCTTTGATAAAGTTAGGGTTATCAAAGTTACTACTAAAGGTGTCGAAATTGTAATAACTGATATTATTAAAACGTTGGGGATAGGACGAGACCAGCCAGTCTTACTTTTACCCTATTTCAGGGATAACCAGTCAATCTGTCCAGCTGCAACACTCGTTGACTATATGTCTTTGACTAAAGACTTAAGACCACCTAATTTAAATAATCCCTTAATAACTGTGAAACGCCCGCACAAGGGTGCGACAGCACAGTCAATAAGCAGATGGATCAAACAAGCGTTGAGCGCGAGCGGTGTTGACGTGGGGGTGTACGGTGCTCACAGCACCCGACATGCCGCCACGTCGGCAGCCTATAGAGCTGGTTTAAGCATTGACAAAATCCGAAAAACAGCTGGCTGGAGTACGTTTAGCCAAACATTTGCTAAATTTTATAATTGACTTATCAGAGATACGTCCAATTTTGCATAATTAGTGTGTTTAAACAATAATGATTTAGAAGTTTCATGATCTTTTCTAATGTGATTATATTTCATGTCATGAAGTTTAGTTTTGATGTGAAATTTGTAATAAGCAATTAAGTATTTAGTTAAATAAAACAGTAATTTTATATCTTTCATCTCGCGTTTTATTCGCAACGTGTGCTTTTGAAAAACACGCAACTCATATTTACAAAATTTGGTCTCTAAACATCTACCAGTTAATTTGTATTGAAAATGAAACCACGAAATATTATATATGATCAAACGAATTTCTTAAGAGAAGTTCGATCAATATTATATGAGTGGTTTCATTTGAAGATACAAATCACCCAACCCACCCGAAACCCTGGTTTTGTAAAAACACGAGACGTTGTTGCTACTTGCTACTCTAAAAAAAATGAGCGTTGACATCTAGCCGATATAGGGAGGTAACGTAACGATGTTTCATATCGAGTTTGAAAAAATTTATGCATGAAATAGTAATGTGAATTCTTTATAAAAACGTACGAAGTCACCTTGTAGGTCAAAGGACTACCAGTTAATTTGTATCTTCAAATGAAACCACTCATATTATATTGATCGAACTTCGCTTAAGAAGTTCGTTTGATCATATATAATATTGCAGCTGTTTGTACCCAATCAAGACGTTTATTAATTTATTTATGCTTCAATATAAAAAATAAAACACATATAGTCGCATATAAATACATCAATAATTTTTTAAACAGTCATTTATTTGACATTTTCTTTACAAAACTGTGTCGAAATGATAGATTAAATAGTGAAAAGCGACATTAGCGTCTCTATATAAAGTTGTTAGAGAGGTTCTAGACGGTTGTAAACACACCGTTCAACAAAGGTAACCTCGGAGGAAACTTTGTTTTTATCACTTTTTCATTTGATTAAATCTCAGGTCTCTTTAAATGAGGCACATCAACGAACCCCTTCAACTTCGAAAAGCCACACTGAAACAAAGTGCCCTTCAAATAAATGGAAAACATTTTAGTGAAGGAAAAGGAACTTATGGTATTTACAGAAAGTTGACTTCGGCCCAGGATTAATAATGCGATACTATATAACTTACTGTTTTCCACATTTCACTTGAAAATAAATTGACATTAAACTATTGAACCGAGACTTTCCACATGTTGTAGCTTTGTGAGGGGCGTTAGCATCTGTCATTTATCAAACCAAATTATTTGTGTGAAGTGATTATTTTAGCAAAATTGAGCTTTAAATATTAAAAATCAGTCTTATATCTTACATAAGGTCAAAGGTAAAGGAGATTTGGCATGAATAATACGTAATTTTTGCACTTTAACTTAACATGATTAACAAAAACTATCTGCGTCCTTGCCAGGCAGCTCTTAAGAAGCAATTAAAGATCAAATTTATCATTATTTATCAATAAGACCACGAGTGGTAGAATCCTAAGCTGCAACCTGTCCGGCTAGGGATCCCCCATCTTACCTATCCTGCCGCTATAATGTCGTGTTGTACTCTGAAGGGTAGTGTAGACGGTGTACACAGTTCTTCGAAACGGGTGTGTTTGAATCAAAAGAATACTGGATTTTGGGCAAGGTAGGCAGGTCTATAAGGATAGTGACACTTGGCACACAATAATCTCTGCCTACCATGCAAAGGGCAAAATGTGTACAAACTTGTACTTACGTACTCGTATATTGTTAAGTTTTTTTATGATATTGGAATACAAAGAACAAATTCAGCCTCACATTGAGTATTGTTCTCAAAACTGGACAGAGGCTGTCCAGTACCAGCTCCTTTCTTTTTGATCGCATCCAACGCATACTGTCTCAAATTGTCAATGACCTGTTAACTACTAATCGGCTAGATTTTTTGGTGTTACGAAGAGATGTTGGTTCACTCAGTATTTTCTAGTGCACATATCATGGAAAATGCTTCGAGGAGTTATTTGGTTTTATTCCTGCCGCTGAGTTTCACTTTCAGATATCGTGTCAGAGTTTAAGGTATCATCATGCCCATCATCTTGATACAATTTTGTGAAATCAGTTACCAAGGACAGTATTTCTAAGTCAATATGATTTAAGAACTTTTCAAATAAGAGCGTAATCCATCTGTAATCAGGAGTATCAGAGTGTAGTGGATGTCCGTAGGCGGCGGTGATCACTTTCCATCAGGTGACCTATGTGCTTGTTTGCATCCTCATACTTAATTATTTGTAATTAAATGATTTGGCAATAAAATAGCAAGAGGTTGCTCTTTTGAAATGATGAATAAGATTAATAATTTCCACAGAAAAGCTATTATATGAATCTTCTAAGAAACGAGACTTTTTGTTAACTTCTTCTATTCAAAGCTATGTAAATATTTGAAAACACAAGTTACTTTCTAAACTTACCATTTAAAAGGCATTAAAATATTAATATGAATAGTGTAAAAATAGTAGTTATTACCTAAGCCATCAAAAGCCGGATGTCCGCCGACGGCCACATCCGCCGTCTCTCTTTACTCCTGAAAACCTTTTAGTTTAATTTATCTTAAAAAGCAACAGTTTTTCACACGAAGTATAACGTGAACGTGAATGTGAAGAAATGAATTTTGTTTTATTATGTATTAGGCTTAGGTCACATTAGTGTTTGCATAGAGTTATTTCAGGTTTATATACAATACCATAAAAGCTCTGGCAGTTTTAAAACTAGAGTTTATAGCAAAAACTGAACACAAATGAAAAAAAAAAGAAAATTAAACAACAAAGATATCGTAATAATTAATTTTGACATCAATAGGTTATTTATATTTTCAACACTTTAATTTAAATACAAACATTATTTTGTCGTTAAGATTGAAATGAAATCAATAATTATGAACGTCGAAATCCCGCAAGAGATAGGCAGAGGTACAAACAGGAAACCCACGTCTAGCCAAAGACACTTAGTCTTACAATATGATTGGTGGCTAGCCTATCATTAACTGGGCACATATCCAATTCCGAGCAACGTTATTTTTATATGAAAATGAAAAAAAAACGTATTTTACTAGACCCGGGAGTATAACCTTCAACCACATGAAGTTCACCACCAGACTGCCAAGCTACAGCGGCGACAACAATACAAATATTTTATTTGTTTCTCATAAACAAAATATAACATCATTTTCTCTTGCGATTACTAAATGAATTAGCACCACTCCATTATATTACTTGCCACCATACGGTCTTTAGCAAAGTTAAGCAGTGTAGCCAAATTTCATGCCTGCGTATTAGACTGATGAATAAATAAATAATTAATATATATCTGGACATGTCACACAAATTGAATCTAACCTCAAAGTAAGCAAAATATAATGCTTGTATTATGGGTGATAGTCAACGATTATAATACACAGAAATAAATAGATACCTGAATCAATTTAATAAACACCCAGACCCAGAAATGCAGACATCTAAATGTTCATCCCACAAATGCCTACCTCCATCGGGAATCGAACTCGAGCCTCGTGTTTAGTCGATCTAGTTAGGCGTGTACGCTCTCGATAATATACTCGATATTATAATACATTTGAATTCCAATATAATAAAAAAAAATGGAGTTAAAATAGCTAAGCTATAATATAAAATCACCAACAACCAAATTGTTTATGTTAAATTAAACTTTATGTATCATAGCAATATCTATAAAACATTCAAAATAATCTATTTGCATGGAAAATTTCAACCACGTTTTCGCTAAATAAGCTCAATAAAACTGATCGTATTATAATCCTATAAAGACAACCGCTTTGAACGTTGTAACTGAATTGCCACAGTTATCTGCCATCAGCAATTCAAATTGCCTTCTTTGAGGACGTAGCAGACCTTCCTTAAAACTACTATTTGATAAAAAGGTATAAAAAGGTGGCTTCCGTAAGTAATAAAACTGCTTATATACGGTCATTAAAGTTGCTTTGATAGTCTTGGATAGAATGTTTTATGATACATTTGGGTCGTTATTTTTCCATATTCAAGATAGGCCCTAAAGTGCAGTTTCTATGTTATCACCAAGTGATTTCAATATCATTGATATCTTCACGAACGCGTCTCTTAAATAAACGGCAGAGGTACAACCAGAGCACCTACGACTTGCCGAAAACACTAACTCCCCGCAACGTTAAGGATAGCAAGCTTTTTGTTAACCGGGAAGATAATTATGTAATCCCGGCCAATGATTTTTTAATAAAAATGTTAAATAAAAAGATAATCTTTTAGTATAGTAGTAGATCCGGGGTTTGAACCCTCATCTCAGATAGTCAAATCCAACGCAAGACATCTAAACCACAGAGACGATCACAGAAAAGTATTTCAGACAAACTTTTACCTCCCATTTTATTCGTTAGAGATTGTTTTATTTTTTGAAAAAGTAACCTACATGAATGAAAGTCCCGAATTTTTCTTTTAACAGTTAAGCCATTGCGTCGTACATACAGACAGACAACCTTTTGCATTTGCAAAATTATAATATAAAATAGGCATGAATGTGTAACTTTTGGGAAAGTACAAATTATTTTTTTATTATAGGGTAGTGGATAAACAAGTGGAAAAACCCAATTGTGTGTTCATTATCATATGGCAAGAGGTACTAATCTTATGATGGAATTAATCATAATATTATATTCATTTTTTTATCATAATTCATAATCATATTTTTATCATAATATTATATCCACGAGAAATAGGATCTTAGTAAAAGCTTTCAAATGTAAAAACTAAACAGCGTTTTTAATTTAAAACCAACGCTGTCACGATAAAATGTGATTCTTGGTTAAAGTATTCTCGAGTCGATTTACTTAATGTTAAAGTTACTGGTGTTAGAAAAACCAGACGTTATTACAAGCTATTAAAATATTACATAATCTTTAACATGCAAACTGCATATTAATGGCAACGTGAAGGTAGTTTTAAAATAAAATTGTAAATTTACTAGTAGGGGATCGTTTTATTACAGTTCTCTTAACTAAAGAAGGAAAGATGGCTTTAAAACTAGTATTAGTTTATTCAGTAAATAAAACCATGATCCACACTATGTTTGATCTATTATATTATATCTTTGATTTCGAGAGCCAAGAATTTTTGTTATCGAAACAACACAACAGAGATTAACAACAACTTTTAGACGGTTTCGGCACTGAAGGTCTTACTACCGGAATGCCCACTCAGTTAATTAAGTTTATTTCCCTGAATGTCCACTACTTTGAATGTTTATTGTCCTGATTGTCCACTTCCCTAAACTTCTCTTTTCCTGAACGTCCATTCCCTGAATGTCCACTTCTCTGAATATCCACTTCTTCGAATGTCCACTTCTTTGAACGTCCATGCTTGATGTCCATGCCACATGAAAACCTTCTCTTCAAAGATGATACTGGTGCGTTGCCATCCTTTACGATACGTTATTCTTATACGTTAGTCTGCCGGCTACCTAACCCTCCAACTGGAACATGGCAGTGATTATTGCGGCGGGAATAATAGGTAAGGCGGTGGTACCTTTAACATTTAAATTTCCGGTTAAGTCGCGCTTCGTCCATGTTCGTAACTAAATTTGATCTGATCATATTTAAACATATTTCACCATAAAATAATTATTACCAAAAAAGTACTAGGTGATCATAAGTGACAAAGAGTTCTGGTTATGAAAATGGAAAAAAAATCTTTTTAATAACTGGTTACGAAAGAGAGGAAAAATTTCTTTATACGTAACCAGTTACGAAAAATTAGTTATGAATGTAGATGAAGCGGTAAGTCGTCGCACAAATCTCCCACCTAGTTATCAAGATGTTAGAGACTAATTTAAGCTTCGCTCGCCTTTTTCGAGCTGCCTGGTAGTAAACGCAGATTGGCCTATTCTCACATAGGCAACTCCGGGCCAATACGAGGGACATGGAGGCCTCGAAAAAAGTATGTGTAAAATCTTCCGATGATAAGGAAATAATCCTGAGTGAAGAAGATCATAATATGTTTTTCTTTGTTTTGAAACCCTTTTTTTAAAAAAAAAGAATTAAAAAGTTGTACCTTTAGAAGAAAACCTTTTTTTGAAATAAAAAATTAAATACTGTACAATAAAATCCTATTCTAGGTTTCTTTACCTGTTTTTGGAATTAAACATTCGGGGAAGTAGACATAAGGAGAAGTGTACGTTTGGAAAACTGGACA
This sequence comes from Calephelis nemesis, assembly GCA_002245505.1. Classification (NCBI taxonomy): domain Eukaryota; kingdom Metazoa; phylum Arthropoda; class Insecta; order Lepidoptera; family Riodinidae; genus Calephelis; species Calephelis nemesis. Next base: position 49,515 of record NJDD01009370.1, read on the forward strand.
TTCAGGGAAGCAAACATTCGGGGAAATAGACTTTTAGTGAATGGACATTTAGGGAAATAGACTTAATGAACCGAATGGACATTCCGGTAATAAGACATTAAGTGCCGAGAGGTTTTAAATGGACATTTAGAGAAATAGATTTAATGAACCGAGTGGACATTCCGGTAATAAGACATTAAGTGCCGACAGGTTTTAGACTTATTTTTAATAACTCTAACGTGCTCCTTCAAATGCGACTTCGTTACTTTTGTTCAATTGTAGTGTTTTCAATTGCGAGAGTCCAAGAGCAGTTTTGGACAGATACACAGATGTGTCAGATTATGATGTGGGGGATACCTTGGACCATTGTTGAATAGTTACATATTCCCCATGATGGTCCGGGCCACTTTGCAGAATAGAGCATCTGCCTTCCTGTCAGACTAATCATTAAATGCGAGCATGGGTTTTCCGTCGCTGACACCGTGACATCTGACTATGTGGGAGAGCTTAGCAGCTACTCGCCCGGATTTATGGCTTGCTGCCATAACATCTGGGATTGCCATTGACGTGTTCTGGTTTGGAGGATAAGGTAGCCGGGAAACTTACTTTTGCTCGTGGCCTAATATCCGCCCTTAGGTTGCCAACGCGTCTTTACCACCTTTGGTTTATCTAGGCGGCGTGAATTTCTTGCCATCAGGAAATTCGTATGTTTGTTTGCTTACTAATATCATAAAAAAAAGAACGGCCGTACTCAGAATTCAATAATTATGCTTGACTTACTTTCGGCCACAATCAGACAGGTAAAATAAAGGAAATACCATAAACTATAAAGGAATGATCGTTAAGGTGGCAAAATACCGCGAAGTATGCGACATGGGACCGTGACTTTGTAGGCTAATGTAAATAATTACTACATATCATTTAAAATTTAAGTATACTGTTTTATTCAACATTAGTTAGTATTGTTTTTGTGTTCTTTTTTATTTATACACACATGTATTGGATAAAATAAAAGTATTTCTAGTCATATTATGTACACACCCAAGGTTTCGTAGGTATGTTGATAATTTGAGGTTCGATTAAGTTTCTTATATTAATAAATTTACAAACTACCCTATCGTCCTAATGGAACATAACAATGATTAGTACCGTTCTGGTCCGGAGGTTCAGTAACCGGTAGACTTCCGCAATAGGTCTAACTTCCCGCCATTGCACATGTATTCATCTATCTCATATGTTGCGTATAAACCACATTCATCTTTTACAATCAGTAGAGGAGAGTGTTTGTTTACTAAGTAAATAAAATTCTTTTTTGATGATAATGAAAGGCAAGCAAGCAGACGGATTTCCTGATGATAAAAAATTCACGCCGCCACCAAGACACCAAAGGTGGTAATGGTGCAATACCAACCTG
>NJDD01009370.1:50913-84155 GCA_002245505.1 Calephelis nemesis
AGACCGGAGAGCAAAAGTAAGTTTACCGCCTACATTACTCTCCGAACCGGAATACGTCAACGACAAACATTGGCGTTATGGTACCAATCCGGGCGAGTCGCTGCGAAACTCTACCACCTAGTCAGATGTCACGGTGTTAGTGATGTTAAGATTGTAGGTAAGCCCATGCTCGCCTTTTACGAGCTGCCTGGCAATAAAGGCAGATGGACTATTCTGCAAAGAAGCCCGGACCAACACGGGGATAGTTGTTCACGTAAAAGAAGCGAAAATACAGACGACCTTAGGTTGAAGCTTTGGAAATAACATATTACAATTCTAACTATTTGTAGTAAAATCGTAAATCAGAGTAATCTAGAAAATCAAAATAACATGCGTACAATCGAATGTTGTATAATATATGTTATACACATGGTGTAACAAACTTCCTCATTTGCCACTGTCTCATATTTTCGGTTAAGAAAAATGATTCGCTTGGCTTTGCTCGCCTAATTGAAACAAATTACTCCACAAAGTGACGATTTTATTTAAAATTATTACCAGAAAAAGTGAAACTAAATAAATTTGATTTAAAAATTCTCAAGTGTTTTGTCTTACAACCATCGAGAAAAAGAGGCAGTTCAACATTTTGTTAATATTTGTTTAATTTTCTTGTTTTCGTATCTTTAATCAAAAAAAGATATTAAAGGAATATGTATCGATATTTCTAATTTATTACCCTTGATAATACACAACTAATTTACTTCAGAGACTAGTAGAATATAGCAATATAGCTACAAACTACCAGACCATAGTATGGTAGTGGCAACCCCACTGGCAGCCAAGTTTTCAAAAATTCTTGGTCGCCAACTAAAAATTTAAATATTCAACAAATATGCATGTAAAAACACCGGTGACGGGATGCCCTTTAAATATATATAAAATTCCAAGCCAATTTTGCTATCGAGGGACGGTAAAATTGCTCATCGGTTAGTCCAGAAAGGGTTTGAATTTTTTATCACATGTTGCCTTGAAATGTTTTTACTTGATTGTGCTCAATTATATTAAAAGTTATGACTTTATTCGTTTAAAACTACCAAATAAAATTTTCATACATATGTTCAACGGGTCGCAGCCACTACATGCCTCTTAAAAAAAGAAAAAAAGTCCGCTAAGTGTATCTAGCCGATTTGAAGAATTTGGTTTTATCCGTAATTAAAAAGTGATAACAGTTTTTGTAGACAAAATTAAAATGTTTTCCCTATTTTCCTTTCAGTTTATCCATAAGGCTATCTTTTAAAAGTTCACTGAATGACTTTAAAAATTACAGAACAAAAATAACCCGATCCGCCCTGGCGTTTTCAAATTTTGGCGTGACAAACAAAAGACATTTTTTATACATGTATTGATATTTTTACGTTTATAGATTCTGTTTGGTAAACGAGTATTACAAGTTATCAATATGAATGTTTGTTGTATACATAAAATTGCCAAAACGGTGTTTTTATTTTAAACCGACAGTGCTTTAACTTTTTAATAAATACTGCTAAACCCAGAAATACATTCTTTGGGGCTAAAATTTTAAAAATCCCGTATCCTCATTTACCCCGTGTTGGTCCGGGCTCCTTTGTAGAAAAGACCATCTGCCTTCCTGTGCCAGGCAGCTCGTAAAAGGCGAGCATAGGCTTGCCGTCACTAACTCCGTGACATCCTACTAGGTGGTAGAGTTTCGCAGCGTCTCACCCGGATTGGTACCACCGCCTTACCTATTCCTACCGCATTGACGTCATGACGTGTTCCGGTTCGGAGGGTAAGGTAGCCGGTTAACTTACTTTTGCTCGAGGCCTAACATCCCGTCCTCTGTTTGGCAACGCACCATTACCGACTTTGGTGTCTCTAAGCGGCGAGAATTTCTTACCATCAGGAAATCCGTTTGCTTGTTTGCCTTCCAATGTTATAAAAAAAAACCGTGACAGCTACAAAGCTAAAACATAATATATATAAGAAAATAAATATATACATAATATGTAAGTAATTATTAATAAAATATTAAATATTAATAAACACATAATAAACTTGTTTTTTTTCGGATTTTTTTGTTCAATATTGAAAAAAGGTAACAGGACGCCTAAAATTTTAGTAGAATATTTACTTGTATATTACAACAACCAGTCCACCCATGATCTGCCAAAGATGCTAAAATCCAACAAAGTGATAGCTGACAAACCTATCGCCAACAGAACTCTTATCCAATCCTGCGCAACGTTGATTTTATGAGAAAATAGAAAAAAGACTTTTCCTTCTTATTAAACCAAAGATTGAACCCGGGACCTCGTGAAGTTAAGTTCAACAGCGGACCTCTACCTACATTACAGCGGCGTTGAATTTCTAAATTTTGTAAAGTTAGTTTAAAACAAACATATTAGCAATATCATAATTTTCAAATACATTTAAAACTCGCCTTTCAAATCGTAAATTTTATACCTGTCTGAACTTTATACCATATAAAACAAAGTTTGGCCAACGACGACATTATGGTATCATTACGATTCATAAAAGTTTTGTCGTAACACTTTATTTATATCACACTAAACAAAAACTTTTATCTGAATTCGTATACAATGAAACATTAAAAACTTCCTAATTGTTTGGCAGATTGTTTCTTAACTTTTACCCTCAAGAATAATTTATTTTTAAAGCTTTTCCTTATTTAACCAGTGTCCTGACACAGTGGTCAGTAAAGGATTCCGACGTCTTCGAAGTATAGTTTTATTACCATAATGAAAATTGCCGCATTGATCAGAAATTTTAGGGTTAAACCAGCATGTGGGTAAAATTACTTTTGTGCGGGCATTTTTGAAGCACCTTGAATCTTTTACAGGGTGACGGATTTTTTTTTTATTACACATTAAAACATTTTTTATGAGACTGTCCCTCTCTCACAATAGTTCAAACAGTATAGTAATTTTATAATAACTCAATGGCTACATAATTGTAACATCTGTAAAGGATAATATTATTTTGATAGCATATGCCAAAATATGATATGCCAAAGAAGCAAATGTAATGCCTTGATAGGTAATTAATATATTTTCAGTTTACTATCTAGATTCGTGTCATAGGCAGAAGACTTGTGCTAAAGTTCAGTGTAGCAGTTTCGAAAATTATTTATACCCCTTGGACAAATCACACAAATTAAATCTAACCCCAAAGTAAGCAAGTTACTGATGTGCTTGTGTTATGGGTGTTAATCAACGATACAAATACATAGAAATACTTAAATAGGTACCAGAATAAATTTAATAAACACCTGGACCCGGAAATGCAGACACCTAAATGTTCATCGCACAAATGCCTGCCCCCGTCGGGAATCGAACCCGAGCCTCACAGTTGGTCGATGTAATTAGGCGTGTACGCTAGCCACTCGACCAACAATGTCTGTAAATTATATATGTTATATGTTATAGGTATGTGATAACAAATATTCTTTACTTATACATACCGAAGATGCTAATGGTGATTTGAAAATCTGAGGCTGAGATGTGAATATTTCAACATGAAATTAATGTTAACTTTAATGTTATCCTTTAAACTATAAACAATACACAGCACGATTTTTTTCTTTGAAACCTGACACAACCGAAATGATAAATAGATACTGACATTACATGTAGGTCTTTTGAGGGCTATTAAAAATGTTGTAATGTTATCAAGAAAATATATTATTCAGACGTTAGCTTATATTTTGCCTTTGCAAAATTTAGCTGCACTCAACCTATCTACTACCTAGCCGCCCAGTTTGACTGACTAGAGGAATAAACCTGTAAACTATCATTAGCTCATCGTAAAACTCTACATTAGTTATAGACTCTGTTGTTAGGCAGTCAGGTGTTAAACTTGACTTATGAATCCCCGAGTTGGATTCCTGGGTCGAAAACCAAAATAAAAAGTGTCTTTGAATTTCCTCAAAAAACAAAATTGCCTTTGATAGGATATACCCAGTTGACGACAAGTTTGTTACCTATCACACTGTGGGATTTGTTTTCATCTATTTGTGGGTACCATTGTTTCCTCTGCACTCCACTTTTGGGGATACGAGCGAGAACATTTTTTTATACAGTCGTCTGGTGTTTCGTTGTATTAGTTATTGTTTAGTTACAAACTACCCGTTGTTTATTATTTATTTCTGATATGGATACTAGACGATTGCAAACACTAGTTGTAACCATTGGCTATCATCTGACTGTACTGTACAATTAATCCAAATTTAACAATAATTGGCAGATGAACAATGTGCAACTGTCTAGAACGTCTAGAAATCGATACTAACAAAAGGTTAAATATTTGTTTGAAAATATTCTTTACAGAAGCTCGTTTCGAATTTCAAAAACATTTTTCGCCGAAACAAAACCCGCGTAAATTAAAAAAATCTAAATTCATTTGGTAGCTCATCAAATCAGCTAAACTACATGTAAACCTTATTAAAAAGTTTATCTGTCAGATCCCTAGTAAAAACCTATTAGCAACCATTATAATAAATGACAAAAGTTTTGATACATAAACTCACAACACATAATGCAGTTAACTTCACGCTGTCAGGAAATAAGAAGCTATCCAATGTATTGGTTATGTAAAAAATAGTTTTATCGCTTTCAGTGCAAAATAAATTTGCTTTCTAAATGTGTTTTGACGTTTTCTAAAAATCGTTACATGTCTTAGAATTGCTATATTACAGAAAATTGAATATTCATTTCAAACATTTAATGAAAATAATAAAAAAATAGTTAAATTATGTTTTGAGAATAATACAACATTTTTTAGAATTTTACGAAACATATAGCACGTAGTATTTATATGTGAGTAAGTTACTGTAACAGATATATAAGTATTTAAGTTTTTATAAATGTGACGAAGATTTTGTGAAGTTATGTTTTTGCAATTGTTATTAATTATCCACAAGCTATACAGTCATATAGATACAGATTAGGGTAAGGAATATAGTAATATGACCTTCATATCGTTAAATTCACTTAGCTTAATCTACTACACAACTATCTTACGGAAAATAAAAAAACTGATCCTAACTGTACCTTATCTACCTCGAGTAATGGGATTAGATTAACGGGGTAGTGAAATAATGGAGAGAAAGACCGCGTAATGGGTACTGTCATCTCGTCGTTCTACCGAAATAGCACATTACTTTTTAATCGATTACGGAATGGATTGTGGCAACTTCTGTTCAGACAAAGGGCCTTTTAACAGAGAGTTAATTGAAAAGAAAATAATGGGGTGGTAATATATATGTAGATAATAAATGTATACGGATTTAACAAATTTATATTGTAATTGCTGATTGTGCTGACATGAATGACTTTTGGTTGGTTGTAAGGTTTGTATAATGTCGGTTGACTTTACTTTTTGAAGTTGTAGGTTCGATACTCGGTTCGAAAAAGAAGTGTTCTTCAATTTTCTTTTTTCCAAAACAATATTGCCCGGGATATATATATATTTCCGGTTGCCGATATGTCTCCCACCTATCACATTGTGGAACTTAGTGTCCACTGCTAGTCGTACTGCCTCTTCCTACCTCCTCGGAGATATGTGCGTAAAGACCCTAATTTTAATTTTAATGTTATTTTTGTCATTAGTTACGTGTATTTTTACACTCCTATCTCAAAAACACAATCCATATGCCTAAAGCGCACTTTCTAGACAGGCTTTAAACATAAAACACATTTTATAACAAAATCGATTATGTCAAAAGGCAAAGTGTGTTTTCAAACAGCATTCTTTTAAAATCGAAGTCAGTTTACTGCACTTTTACTGCTGAAGTCGGTCTGGTGCTCTTTTACGGCTTCAATCACGATTGAAATTTAATATTATGTAAGTAGCTAAAGATTCGAGTTCTAATGTAGGCTACAATATGTTTTTTTTGTAAATTCAATAGCCCACGGAGGTAAATAGAGGGTAAAAATTTATATGAAAATTTATTATTTATTCTACTTTGATAAAGTCAATAAGTAATAATAACTTGTATACATTCTTCCTAGACAAAGAACTAACAGCATTCATTAATATTCCAAGAAGATATTTTAAAATAAAGCCAAAACAGAAACAAAGTGCATTGTAAACTTTTGTATCAAATGCGAGTCTGTTGTACTGAAATTTGAGGTTTCATGTCAGACCTATTATGTTCAACTTAGTGCATAGTAATGAGGCAAGTCTAAAGTGCTGCAAGTAATTTCAAAGGTTTGTGCACTCCATTTCTATTTCATACGTTTTATTGTAACTACATTTTTGGATTTCGCAGCCGAATCTCGTAAAACGGATTCGTCATATCTGTCAATCCATCCATTTATTAGTCACATCTATTTCACTCCAAAACTATTAGGGCAACACAAATGAAACTTGTTAGGTCGACTGGTAAAGTCTGAGAATTAAACTAAATGTAAACAATTTGAGGAAAACAAACAACGTTTGACATAAGAACAATCCCAACGACGTTAGCTCAAACAAAAAAAATCCTTATTAAAATCAAGTTATTCGTTTAGAAGTTATGATGTCACAGACACACAGAGATATACTACATACATACATACATACATACATATCTTCACGCCAAGTCCCTTACGGGGTAGGCAGAGAGTATCGAGTGCCAGACCTCACGATCCTGACAAACCTGTCTTGCTTCCTTCACATTCATTACCCTTTTCATACAAACACGCCGGTTTCGGAGACTCTTGACACCACCCTCGGATAATATCCGATTGATCTGATCGTGAAATGTCAGCCTTGGTCTCCCCGGGTACCTACATCCATCCACATTCGCATTGTATATCTGCTTTGTCAATCTTTCATCTGTCATTCTTTCCACATGCCCGAACCAGCGGAGCATGCCCTTTCGCATTTTAACACCAACACTTTCTTTCAGAGATATACTAAACATGTAATACACAAGTTTTTTTGTCAGATATTAAGAAGAGGTAAACCTTTTTATTGAAGCAGGTAGGATATCAAGCAATTGTGGAACCTTAAAACCCTAGCATTTGCTAAAGCAATTTCTTTTACTCAAAAATCAAAATGTAACCACGAACGAATGTTTCAATCCATTTATATTGTGATCCGATATCGGGAGGCTTTATTGCGGTTTTCTGGCGTATTTAATTACACGGATCGGTAGAGTCGGTCTGATATTTCCCTTAAGTAAATGTGAATGTTATACCTCCCTTGTGATTTCAAATGCTCATTTCCATTAAAAGACAATAAGAGATACAATCCGACAACAAATATTTATATTTTCAGTCTGTCGGTGATGTCATTGAGAGAGTATCATGTCCTTTATTAACGTAAATTTCAAATCAAATCAAATACAGTTATTTGCTTGAATTGTGGTATTTACATTATGGTGTTACATTATAACAAGGAACGCACATCCGTCACTGTTGACATGCAAATTTAAAACATTCATTTTCAATAATATAAATTTTATTTCACTTAAATTAAGTTTTAACATTTCATTAGTCCAATATATATTAAGCTCATTTTAACATTAAATAACATGTTTGAGTATTCTACCCACTTTTTTAAAATATACGTTTCTAGTAATTATCGGTTCTGTGTGGCTAGAAAATTAGTATTTGTAGCATTTGGTAGTTTTTTTAATTTAAATTATACTGAACGTATGGCATTTTTTTAATATTTATTGACAAACTAATATACTTACAACAGCTAACACTTATTTTTCTTTTTAGTTAAATTATTTTAGTACACATTTATCTTGAAATACAGTAATACCGTAAATAATAATTACTCTGCATCAATAATACAAATAAAAGTATTTGGTTAATTCTTCAAATACATTGAATGATGTTCTGATTAAAATTAACGTTACTACGTCGTACGCTTATACGCTTAATGACATAACGAGTAATTGAACAATTAGAAATGCTATTGGTATATTTATCACGTACTGTTAAAATAACTTCGCTTTCGTACAGTCAGTTTTTAAAACAAAATTTTAATGAAAAGTTGACGCTCTACCAAAACGATCGTCTACTCATATTTCTTCTAAATGACTTCCAGAAAAGGAACGTGACATTTACTGCTTTCATGTGAATACGAATATATATGAAAGACCCATTCGAGACCTAAATTAAAACGAAACATGTTTTTTTCATTATTTTTGTTTCAATAGACGATTTACAAGATGATTGAAGAAGGTCATACTATATTTGTTACTAGGGAAACAGACTCCTCGGTAAGTCTAATTAAATATGAATTATGGTAGTCTCTCAGGCTATGTGTGCAAGTCTTTTGGCTAACCAGTAGGCTACATCAAAAGGTTATTAGGCATAGTTCCGCAACACAGAAGAGGGCTACAAAGAATAGTGATTGACTCAAAGCATATATTTTGTACCACTTTAATTATTTTTGCGTAAAATGAAAAATCTTTATTAAGCTGAATGCACAGATTACACCTGTTCTGCGGCTCTTGCATAAACATGATAAAAAAAGTCTTTGATTTCATAAACATATGAAAATTTTGCTGTTATATTATCTTATACAGTGGACGCAAATTTTGTTTATATGTTCATGTATGCAAATATGTAAGTTTGTTATTCGAACATTATTTCAAGATTAATGATTTTTCGTAAATTGATTTGTCTATTTTTATGTAATTATAAACTGAATATCACTAAAATAGTCAAAATGTGTATAACAAAAAACGCATTACATTGGACCACTTTTATATAATACTGCCACGGTAAGCAAAATAATGATGATGCCATTTTATTTGAACAACATTTTTAATTCTGGTTAGCCGACTTTGATAAAATATAGCTTATTCTAAAACTAAGTTAAGGTTTAAAAACGCAAAATCTTTTACGCTCGTGTATCTCGACTCTTATAATAAAAAGAATATTATTCTGTCGAAGACTTACATTCCGTTTGAGGACTTAACGAGTTGAACGGTTAGCGTCTCCATTGGCATACATTTCACGTACCATCAGTATTAATTTACATTGAGACGATATTTTATAAAAGTTAAAATTTATATAAAACTAGGCTTATAAAAATGTTTTTCTGTTGTTGCGTAATTTTTTTGAATCCTCAACATCAGGTCACCAGGATCAAGATGGTTCTTAGATGCATGTAACGTTTTGCTGGGCGTTATTGAACTTTTCTAATTTTAGTGTCCCATTAGTATCTAAATAATTTAATATTTTTAATTTTGTTAGCACGTCGGTTGTTGGTCAAATGGCTTGCATACACGCCTAACTAAATCGACCAACTGCGAGGCTCGGCCTCGATTCCCGACCAGGGAAGACATTTGACATATGTGTAATAAACATTTAGATGTACGCATTTCCGGGTCAAGATTGTTTATTTAAATATTTCTATGTATTAGTATCGTCAACTAACACTCTTAACACAAGAGTATATTTTCATAATTTTGGGGCTAGATTCAATTTGTGTAATATTTATTATTATTTGATAGTTCAGCGAACAAATACACGAGTCTTCTGATAGTAAGAGATGAACATTGTCATATCTTACGTTGAAAACAAAAGGATTTTCTAGTATGGTAAAATTTTAAAGGGTGTGCTTTCTTACTGTAAAAATAAGAACTAATAAATTAATTTGTAACAACGGAAACCGTAATTGATGTTTCTTCTTTTTATTTTTAAAATAACAAAACTAGAAAATAAAATATTTTGTTGAAATTGGTAAAAATCTTACCAGATAATTCAAAACTTAACACACTCCAAAACAGAAAGTCACTTAAATGTTAAACCGTAAGTCAATAAACATTTAGCAACCTGAAAGTATCTGCATTCAAACAAATAAGCGAAAGGATAATTGAAATTGGTTTATCTAGTAAAAGGTTCTAAGTATAAACATGAAAAAACATAAAGTCGAAATGAGACCTCATTTTTCAAGGTTGGTTAAAAAATTTGCACAAACTGGTAGTAGCTACTAATGTCAAGCGATACGTTGCTTTTCGGGTCGGCTAGTATCAAATAAAAGCAGATTAAAAAGTCGTTTCGTAGATTTATTTCCATCAAACTAACCTCACTTTACCAGATACTAGCACGTTACACATAATTTTTCCTAACGATATTTAATAAATAAATGGTGCTATTACAGATATTAGATCGTAGATAAACGTAAGGTTTTAATGGAATTTCTCTGTAACAGTAACCACAGTGTAGCGCTAAAGTATCACAGAGTCGTTACCTCTATGTTACCTTACATGGACTTAACGACCGTCTTTAGTAAGCTCTAAAAATATAAGACATAAGTACTTTCCTTTATTTCTACGTTTTTGATGTTCGAGTTTGGAAACCAATCCCTGTGATCTTAATAAAATAAGGACATAAATGTTTATGCTTTACTGAAAAAAATCATAAAATTATGTGATTAAAAGAGTGACTTTTTAAATTTGTTTTTAGTCCACAAAGCTTCAGTAATGTAATATCGCGACTATCTCTCACTTAACCTTGAGCTGAATAGTTTTTTTTTACGTTTACGAATAGTTACACTGTTTACGCTTATTTTACATCTGTTAAAATTGGGATCGTTAATTGACCGAAAAAAAGTGCGCTATTTTCAAATCAACTGGCTTCTGGTTTCCGCCATTGTAATTTGTGATCGTTTACTTAAGATGGTATTTGATGACCGTTGTGATAAGATAGGGACCTAGTTCTTGCCCTATTGGGAAAAGACAAGAATAATTAATAGATACCTAATACATACGCAGTTTTATTATACTCGCACTTATTCTGTTTGTACCTCAAGTTTGGACCTGTGAAACCCGGAATTCCTTTCCAATTCTTAGTTCTTTATTTCATACCTCAGAGCTAAGGTTGTCAAGTAGCGTCTATAGACCGTAGTCACGCCCATATTCCCGAAGAGGCAAGCAAAGACACCACCATGGCCCCACGACTAGCCGAAGACAATAAGTCCCACAATGTGATAGGTGATAAGCAACCGGGCACATATCCAATACCAGCCTACGTCATTTTTATTAGAAAATTATTGTAAATATATATTTTCTATTTATTTGTTGCCCGGATCGAGCACGAATCCTTAAGGAGACAAGTCCGACGCCGGACCACTAAACCACGTAGGCAAAAAATAAGTATCTTCACGTCCACAATCCCCAAAGATTTAGGTAGAGGTGCATCCAGGGCACCCACAACTAGCTGAAGATACTAAGTACCAGAATGTGAAAGGTAGCAAATGTATCGCCACCCGGGAACATATCCTATCCTGGGCAACTTTATTTTTATTAGAAAATACGCCATACACCATAGACCACAGGCCATATAGGCAATTGGAATTATGTATTGTGGCCTACTTTATAAAAATATTATCAAATTAAGATTTGATAACAAAATTAAAGTTTTCTTCAGTTTTACTGCACTTGTAATGGTAAGTATTACACCTTCTGAATGTTCAAGTCAACAATTTCAAACTAACTCCAGAAACTTCAACAAACATCAGTTGTACTACTGTAGCTAACAAGAAGCTTCAAATAACTAATCGCTTTGACAGTGTTGTACTGAATTGTTGACAAACCACTGGATGCCAGTAACAGCGACTCTGTGGTGAGTTGTCAGGTAACATTACTGAGGAACTTGTCTATATCCGTTTTCTGTTTTGCTGTTGTTTATATTGTAGTAGGGTATAATCTATTGTAGCATTCTTTATATTTTTTCTGGTGTTTATTTAAATATTTTTATGCATGAGAATACTTGATTAACACTCATAACACAAGCTTCTCCTTACCTGGGTAGGGATCCACCTCCTTGCTTATTCCTGGCACCTGGCACCAACTTCGAAACACGAAACACGGTGTCGTTAACAAGGGCGCGTTGAAGGTTATGAGCCTCTTGCAGAAGCAAGCGTAAGAGATCGTATTGGAGCAAAGAAATGAGGACCTAGCCCCATCTGAACCATGGCAGGTCATAGTGGAGGCTGTCCGAAAACCCCTTCAATGGTGGTTGAGGCGGCGATCTGGGTCGCTGTTATTCTGACTGTAATTTTTTACATACTTGACTGCAAGTATAAATGTTTAGTTAGGAGTACTTACTGAGAACGCAAGAAATCGTTAATAAATAAAAAAGCAATCTGTTTTAATCTACAGAAACTAATTTCGAAAATTTATAATCTGAAACATTCATAATTGCTTTCCAATTTATGAAGAACTTCATAAATTCGAAATTTTATTTTTAATATTGACCGCCTCGTTGGTCGAGTGACTAGCGTATACGCCTAACTACATCGACTTACCGCGAGGTTCGGGTTCGATTCTCGACGGGGGCAGACATTTGTGTGATGAACATTTAGATGTCTGCATTTCCGGGTCTGGGTGTTTATTAAATTTAGTCTGGTATCTATTTAAGTCTTTGTATGTATTAGTATCCATGACTAACACCCATTAATATACTTAGTCTGGCCATAAATACTGTTACACTTAAAAATAAAAAAATATTACATTTGAATTTCGAATCTGTCATTTTTATACGATTGTTCATTGTGTTTTCTCATTTTGGCGCCAATACATTGTACAATATTTTGCGATATTAAAATGGAGTGGGGTGATAAAGAGAACCGAATCGCTGTGATTGCATTACACAAAGTAGGTATGGAGCCAAATGCAATTTTTAAAACTCTCCATACACTTGGTTTTAGTAAAATGTTTGTGTACCGGGCTATTAATAGGTACAATGAGACTTCCTCTGTTTGTGACAGAAAAAGATCTGGCCGTCCACGTAGTGTTCGTACGAAAAAGGTGGTCAAAGCAGTAAGGGAAAGAATTCGAAGAAATCCTGTCCGAAAGCAAAAGATTTTATCTCGGGAAATGAAGATAGCACCTAGAACCATGTCGCGTATTTTAAAAGATGACTTAGGACTTGCAGCCTATAAGAGACGCTCTGGTCATTTCTTAACTGATAATTTAAAGAAGAATAGGGTCGTAAAATCGAAACAATTACTGAAGCGGTACGCAAAGGGAGGTCACAGAAAAATTTTGTTTACGGATGAGAAAATTTTTACAATTGAGCAACATTTTAACAAACAAAATGACCGTATTTATGCTCAAAGCTCTAAGGAAGCTTCCCAATTAGTCGACAGAGTGCAACGTGGACATTATCCAACTTCAGTGATGGTTTGGTGGGGTGTTAGCTATGAAGGAGTGACTGAGCCATATTTTTGTGAAAAAGGTATCAAAACATCGGCACAAGTGTATCAAGATACCATTCTTGAGAAGGTAGTTAAGCCCCTTAACATCACCATGTTCAATAACCAAGTATGGTCCTTCCAGCAAGACTCGGCGCCGGGTCATAAAGCTCGGTCCACGCAGTCTTGGTTGGAAGCGAACGTTTCGGACTTCATCAGAGCTGAAGACTGGCCGTCGTCTAGTCCCGATCTTAATCCGCTGGATTATGATTTATGGTCAGTTTTAGAGAGTACAGCTTGCTCTAAACGCCATGATAATTTGGAGTCCCTAAAACAATCTATACGATTGGCAGTGAAGAATTTTCCCATGGAAAGAGTGCGTGCTTCTATTGATAACTGGCCTCAACGTTTAAAGGACTGTATTGCAGCCAATGGAGACCACTTCGAATAAGCTTTTTATATTTTTAATTGTTGTATATTTATGTATTAAACTAACACACTGTAAAAGTAATATATGTTATTTGCAGTTAAAAAAATATTTTTTTTCTTTATTACAATATTTATGGCAAGACTAGGTAATTTGCTTACTTTGGGGTTAGATTCAATTTGTATGAGTAGTCCAGGGATATTTATTTATTTATTTATATTTAAGAGAACAATGTAAGAATCTTTAAGTTGGAGCAGTTTGTACTCGTGATTAAAATTCTAGCCGTGTCACAAGCTCTATAAAAAAAGGTTTTTTCAGAGGAACGAACTTGTCAATCCGCAATGAAATATTTATTTATTGTCATAGGATTAGCTTAATAGAAGGCAATTTCTATTCATGGTAAAGACAATCGTCGGGTCGCCCTCTAGTCACCACATATTGTACTCGTAGGTATATCGCTCTCTAATGGCCAGTCTCTGAAGCTATGTGTGCAAGTCTATTGACTGACCAGTAGGCTATTAGGCATACTTCTGCAACAGAGAACACGGCTACAACAATTGATAATTGACTGAAAGCATATATTATGTATTACATTAAATATTTTTGCGTAAAATGAAAAACCTTTTCTTAGATGTTAAGTTTAATACACAGATTACACTTCTTCTTCTTGCATGAATATGATAAAAAACTTTCTTGCATTTCTATATCTTTATATTATTTCTTGCTGCTTAAAAAAAGTCCATATCCCCAAAGAGGTAAGCAGAGGCACAACCAGGGCACCCACACTTAGTCGAAGATACTAAGTCTCACAATGTGATAGGTGGCAAGCCTATCGCCAGTCGGGCACATATCCAATCCCGAGCAACATTTTTTTTTATTAGAAAATTGGAAAAACCCAATTCTTCTTTTTGCTGCCCGACCCGGGATTCGAACCCGGGACCTTATGCAGTCAAGTCCATACAGTTTATACAGTGGACGCTATTTCCAGTCGTTGCTCGTCATACTACCGGTAGTACTATCAGTTGTACCACGGAAAATATTTTTTACCCACTGTACTACTGTCCGGTATGGTGCTACTTAAAACAGAGATAGTGTCTGATTTATTAAATCACTTAAAAGCATACAATGTATACAATGTTTATATACAACCGATGGACTGTTATTATTATGGTTCAGCTAAGAAAATTGAGACCATCGTTGCATTAGTTTTAATGTTATACAGGGATCTGCCTTCAGATTTAAATTTCAGCAAAACAACTTGAATAACAGAGATAACTCTCTCACTTGAAGAACTTTATAAAATACATAGAAAGGACTTAGATGAAGAAACAGCAATTGGAGTAATAAGTGAGTTTTGTGAATGCCAACGAACTTATACCGTCCTTTAATCATGGCACTTCAAAATTAACAGAGTTATGAAAAACTCTTACTAGATTACTACACACATTAAGAGCTGAATTAATTTCAGAATTTAAATGTAAACTAAGTAATAAAAGTAAAACTATGTAAAATAAATGCGATAACATAATAAGACACAATCAGATGCAACTGTCAAATAAAGAAATAACAGTAAGGTTTGTTCTTATATACCGTTAAGTCTTTTTTTTACAAAATTCTATCGGTTGTATTAAAAAAATATTCCGTATATTGTATACAAATTTATTTGTTTCTATTTACTATCCCAGGCACCTTATTTATTATTACTTTACACTTGTTTATTAGTAGCACCAGGGGTAACGCAAAATCTTCGTTGGTACTACTAGGCAGGATAGTAATACTACGGGCAAAAAATATTTCCCGTGGTACGACCAGTAAAAGTGCCGGTAGTACCACGGGTAAAGTCACTATTTCTATCAAACTAACTTCACTAACAGAAACTAGCAAGTTTAACAACATTTTTCATAACGGTATTTAATAAACAAATGGTACTATATTAAATCGTAGATATACCTAAGGTTTTAATGGAATTTCTCTGTAACAGTAATCACAGTGTAGCGCTAAAGTACCACAGGGTCGTTACCTCGATGTTAGCTTACATGGACTTAACGACTGTCTAAAAAAGCTCTAAAAATATAAGCCTTAAGTACTTTCCTTTATTTCCACGTTTTTTGATGTATGAGTTCGGAAACCAATCTCTGTGATCGTAATGAAATAAGTTTATGCGTTACTAGAAAAATTATAGCATTGTATGATATAAAGTGTGACTTTTTAATTTGTTTTTGGCCGATAAAGCTTCAGTAATGTAATTACGAGACTAACTCTCACTTAACCATGAGCTTTAGATTAGATAGATATATTTAGATTTTTCTTCTAAACTTAAAATAATGAAATTCTCTGAACAAAATCTATTGTTTTAAATTAAGTAAAAAAATTAAAAGATTTAATGAATAGTTTAGCTGTTTTTATTATTATTAAAACTTTAACAGATTTCATTCTAAATAAAAAAACTTACGGATTTTCAGATATTTCTGGACCTTACAACGTTATTTTCAACAAACGGAATGCTAAGCCACAGAAGCGATGATTACAGAAAATCAATAAATTTATTAATCGTCGCAAAATTATATCAATATGTTACGTTTAAATACTAACTCAATAAATTCCCAAAGCCTTTGAATTCATAACTAATTTTGTATATTAATTAATTCCTAAGTCTTATAACTTCACCTGGATTTAGAGCTGACCCTCATCTCTTCAAACTTATATCCATTAAGACGTAACGCTTTCTTAAAGCCGGGCTTAAGTTGTTGCTTAGTTAATGAAATCTCGCTTGAGCCGTTAAAAGATAACGATACTATTAATAATTACTTCATTGCTTGGAAGACATTTAGTCTCTATAAATATAGAACAAATTATAATATCACAGTTTTTTTATAATATTAGACAGCGAACAACCACAAGGATATCCTGATTGTAGGAGAAAACCGTTACATATCGACATCTTATACGTAGACGCTGACCTACGGACGGGTAAAACCTGTAAGATCTGTTGTGCAAGTTTATTGGCTACCCTCAGGACCGGAATGTGACACCCGTTATAATGGCAAGAGTAGGTACGACGGTGGATTCCTATCCAGGCAAGGTGCTGTGGAGAACCCTATCATAAGTGGTGTTGTAGGTAATCATTCCTGCAACCTATGCTTGCCTCTTAGCTGCCTAGCAGTCGACTGCCTGGCGACAAATTGAAATGTAAGTTATCCTATCTCTCAAGATAATTTATTTAAATTAAGATATAAAACATTACACGCTTGCTCTTGCCTTGTATCTAAAAATAAAATATTTTTCGTTCAAAAAGCATGTTTAAAAAAACATCTAAATTTGAAAGCAGTGCTCGCTATTGTCATATTCTGGTTTGAAGAATGATAGAAATATATAAATATGTATAAAGATATCATCATAAAATATTTTTTATGACATCTCGCATATCTTGAGTTTCTGCAACACAAAGAGTTAGATGCCGATGCGAAGCCGGATTTTTAAAAGTTTATTAACCCATCTCTTAAAAGTCCCTATGTCGAATCTCTGTGTATACACAGTTTTAGGAAGAATATTCCTTTGAATTGTTAAAACCGCACGGCAAAGAAACTTGCGGAAGTATAACATTATGTAGGTATTGATTTCGTTATTACTATAAAATATGTTTTTCATATCCATGAAATGTAAACAGCGAATGGTTCAAATTATTAAACTGACACTAAATAAGGTTTTAAAGTCGTGTTAGATCAAATCCTTAACAAGCTTATCCGGGGTGCATTTTCTAAGAAACTATTTTTCTAGAAATTTCAAAGCAATAAAATCCGTTCAACTTGGATAAGTATTAGATAACTGCTTCGGAAGCTTCTCAGATGTTTACAACAATTCGAAGTCTAAGCGGATTAGGTGTTTACAGTTTTAAGGGGTATTCACTCTTAAAGAAATGATTTGTTATTCTTATAATTTTTGTTACATTATATTTTAATTCTTAAATATTTCAAATTTACGATTTGGTGGATTTCAAATCGGTGCTAGACTCAATAAACGCATTAGCAACATTGAGATCAGAGGAAAAAATTACTGTTTGTGTAAAAATGCAAAAGTTCATGCTCCGTTGGTTGCATACTGATATGGGAAGATTGACAAAACAGATACACAATGCGAGTGTGAATGAATAAATGTACCTGGAGAGACTAAGATTAACATCATGCCAGATGAAATCACTCAAATTTTATCTGAGAGTTATAAAAAGAGTCTAAAATCATAAGTTTTAATGTTTAGATTTTACAGACATAACAACACTTAGTATAACGTGACCAAATAATTTTAAATCCGGAATATAGAGAAACATTTGAAAGTACGTCTTACATATTTTCACGCCAAGTCCCCGTGCCTAGTTGGCAGAGAGTATCGAGTGCGAAGAGAACGAAGTTCGCGTGTAAGCTAGTCTTGCAATGGAACGAAAGAAAAAAACATTGATTGATTGTAAAATGTTCAGATACATATTGCAATACTCCTGTTGGCTGCCATAACAAAACATAAAACACGAGTCAAACTCAATTTTAATAAATAAAACATACGTGAAATTAAAACATATGTGAAAATATTAATGTTTTTTTCTCATAAAAGTGGAAAATCGTTTCTACTCTGGATTTAACTTGGTGGAAAAGGTTTTTGTCACAACCAACAACGAAGGTTTTCCCAAGTAGTCGATGTCAGAATACATTGTTGATTATTCCACTGTTCTAGTCAACCATAACTAGGTAGTAGAGTCCAGCTCTCTCAGATTAGTTCCTCCGACTTACCTGTACTTTTCCTCATAGTACAAGTGCTCGTCATTGTTTTGATCCATGTTGAAGTGTTAGCAACATCGTTGATGTCTGTGGCTAAAAGTTAGCTCTTGCTATCAGACAGTGAACAAACTGGTGAGCTGTTATCTGTTTATTTATTATCTCCGAACAACAAAATAGTCTGTGCACTTTTCCTAAATTTATAAATCCATATCTACTATGCACGATAATATTATGAATGTAATGGTGTGCTTATCTGTTTGTTATGAACCAGCTAAACCCGTAAAAGATAAACTTAGGAGTTCAATTCTAGACTACTTTTTTCCAACACAAAATCTATATCTAAACTACTGAAATAGGAGATATAGGTGTCTGAAAATCTTATCTATGATCGCCTCTGTCATCTAGACTTTTGGCCTTGGAATTGACTACATGAGAATAGGGTTCGATTCCGGGTTGGGCAACTAAAAGAAAATATGTTTTTTCAATTTTCTAAAAAAATAAAGCATTGCCCGGGATTGATTATCTGCCTTGTTGGTGATAGGCTTGCTGCCCTTCACGTTGCGTGGACTTAATTTTAGCCAGTCGTAGGAGCCTTGCTTGTATCCTTACCTAGCTTGTAACATAGTTATTCGGGGATACGGACGTGAAAATACCAATGATATTGAAATCACACGGTGATGACACAAAATTGCACATTAGGCCCATATTGAAAATAACGATCCTAGTAGGGTTATCATAAAACATTCCATTCACGACTACCAAAGCCACTTTAATGATCGTATATGATCAGTTTCATTACTTACTCAAGCCACCTTTTTATTCTAATATCAAATAGTAGTTATAAGGAAGGTCTGCCACGTCCGCAAAGAAGGCAATTTGAGTTGCTGGTGGCAGATAACGGAGTTGTCTTTATACGATTTCAATACGATCAGTTTTATAAAGCTTATTTAGAAAAGACGTGGTTGAAATTTTCCATTAAATTAGATTATTTTGATTGTTTTATAGATATTGTGACGATCAAAAAAGTTTATTAACATTATTTAGTTGTTGGTGATTTTAGATTATAGCTTTGTTTTGACTACAAACCGAAATTTGTTTATTGTAAGTCAAAGACTTTAAGGCACGAATCACTCATATTCCACAAATACATTATTTTCAATTCATTTAAAAGATAATTACAGACCGTGTGGTCCAGGTATTACGCAAAGAGTCCGTTTCAATGATAAATAAAGCGTAAGTTTTTATATAAAAACAAATAGATACGTTGAATTTTCCGAGCTGACAATGTACGACTTATTTACTTTTATACAATGCTTTATAAAAGCAAAATTTTTCAGTTCTATAGCGGTGCATACTAAAATGTTTTCTACCATTAATACAATAGAAAATTTATTTTAAAGTAACCTTGGAATATCATTTGATATTTCGGTCACGCGCTGAACATTGAATGGAATGAAAGAAAGTAAAGGTGAGTGATTTTCTTTTAAAAGTTGGTAGAAACGCTGCTAGCGTGCGCTGTCCCTCCATTTAGACATAGAACTACCAAATAAAATGTATTTTGGTATTGTGAATTCGGACAAGACAACTGATTAAATATGATAGTGGTTTTATTATTAAATTCTTACTCAGCTATGACGGACGGATATGAGACCAATTTCTCGGATTTCTACCAAAGTATTCATGGCTTGCTGGTAGAATGCGGTTTGATATCATTGGCTTACCTATTCTACCGACAAATACGGAACACATTAGATTGTAAACCTTTAAAGGGCACTACGGTAACTGATACCATAATCTTGTGAAGAGTAAAAAGTTTGTGGTATTTCACCACATATCTCGTATCAATTTGGGAACCTCCCTGTCACTCACGTTTATTTCGTAGAATATTAAGATGCTGAAGGAGAAATGCGTATGATGTTTGTTATAATTAAAGGCGGACCGACACATGATTTACATCCAAAGCCGAAACCGAAAAATAACCTCGGCCCTAGTATCAGTTTCAGCCTAAACCGAAACTTACGTGGCCTTGTAAACTATTTATGTTTTTTAGGTTAAAATGTATGTTTGTTTAAGTACACATAAGTATGGGAAACCTGAAACAGCTACCTGCCTAAAACAGTTAACTAAGCTTAATGAATTAGAAATAAAAATGATAAAATTATGAAATACTAGCTGCCCGCCCTCGCTTCGCTTCGGTTATTCAAGAATAAAAATCCTCCTAATAGTATAAATGCGAAAGTTTGTGAGTATGTCAGGATGTCAGTATGGATGTTTGTTACTTTTTCACACAAAAACTACTGAACCGATTACTATGAAATTAGGTATGTAGGTAACTGAAGACCCAGAATAACATTAATGCTACTTTTTATCCTGGAGTTCCCGCGGGATTAGGACTTACGCGGGTGAAACCGCTTATTTGTTGTGTATGTGAAATTATTTATTGCCAACATATTGAACTAATATCGTTGTAATATCGTTGGTCTGTACAAAACGTAATCTTACTATACACTAAAATCTTCCTCAAGAATTGTTCTATCGATTGTTGAAAACCGAATGAAAATCCGTTCAGTTCTTTTCGAGTAAATCGCGAGCAGACAGATAGACACGGTGGGGGACTTTGTTTTATAATATGTATTGATAAATTGTTTGGCATTTATTCAATTACAAGAAATCAACATACCTCTGGTTGTTTTACGATATTAGAAGGCAAACAAGCAGACGGAATTCCTGCTGGTAATAAATTTACACCGCCTAGAATCACCAGAGGTGGAAGGTGGTCATAGTGCATTGCCAACCTGAGGCAGAGATGTTAGGCCTTGAGCAAAACTAAGTTTATCTGCTACCTTAACCTCCGAACTGAAACAAATTAACGGCAATCATTGATTATAAAATACCACAACGACTAATATAAGTAGTAATATATATTTGTCACAGAGTGGAAACCGATCGACATTCATATTTGGATATGTATTTTTTTAAGCAAAAATACGCAGCCCGAATGAAACTCCTACAAAGTATCAGTGAGTAAACATTTCCACAGTTTATAAGTGAGCTAGACAGCTGACAACCATTTATCTTACTATGGTTCATTGAAGATGGAAAAATAAGTCAACGGGTACAGAATTATTTTCCAAACAATAATTTATGACTATGTTTTGATGTTCTTCAATTCCCATGTTTTTATTGTAATCGACAAAATATATAAATGATAATGAAATAAAGGTAAAGTTAGTATAAATAATATATAATTTTAAACTAAATACATATTTGATAACTATTTTGTAGTATGTTTCAAAATTCCGACGTCCTCATCGTCCGTAAGTAATAGAACAATCTAGTAATTTTGATTGCTGGATTTTGGATTTTAGTATTCCTCTAGCGTTAGTTGGATAAGGTGCAGGATTGGATCAGGCAGAAAATTTAAAAAAAACTCAGAAGTAAATTCAAATACACTTGAATATTCATATCTTATTGTGAGTTTAACCTTTGCAACATACCTTCATAATAAATGTGTGTCTATTACATTTCTTGCTTTCATTTTTGACATTGTCTTTGAAATCATCATGACTACCAAGCACATGACTCTCTTGTAAATAGGAGATAACAGCTGTTTTGTTACTGTTAGGCCCGTTATGCAAGTACACCGGTTACCTCCAATTCTCTTCTTTCTTATCTTTTCCTTCTTATCTCTTCTTTATTCTTATCCTCCAAACTCGAACAAGATAAAACCATTATGGCAGATGGAATAAGTAAAGTAGTAGCAGTTCCCTACCCGGACAAGTTGCAGCTCAGAAACCTTCGAGAAGTGATCTCATTGGTAATGAAACATTTAACTTTTGTAAGTATTTTACGAGGTGCCTGGCAGGAAGGCATATGGTCTTGATTCTGTCTTAATTTTCCTTCATTATGTGCTAATTTAATATCTTTCAAAAGGGCAATAAATATTACGAATACGCGACAGTTTGTCGAAAATAAGAAAAACTTTTGTAATGCATCTATTATACTCTTGAATAGGATATGATTTTGTTTGAACATAAAATGATATTGAAATTCCAAACTGCTATTTAGTTGTTGTGTTATGTTTTTTGACAAATATTTTTTCCTGCCATGACGTCACCAAAATTTACTTTCTGTATCACGTTCATTTGTGTCGATTTACATCTTATTTATTATAGCGCATTAATTAATGTTTTGTAGCAGATTTATTCATTTATTTTTTATCAGCCAAAATGCCAATAAAATTTTGAGTGTCTAAAAACGATGTGTGTTGTTTCCTATCACTTAATCATTTAGCATTTTCATTTTCTATTGTATAAAAATGCCTCGTGTATTGTAAATATTATAATCTATTCTACATAAATATTATATGTGTGTCTACCAACTATACACACTTATGTTTCATTCTAATACACGTATATTAACTTCTTTAATTTTAAACATTTTGGTAAAATAAATTTCTTTTTATAAATGCAAACAAGATAAGACGAAAGAAAATGATTTGCAACATTGAGCAAAAGCTGTATCCAGCACAAAGCATCGTTTATTAATTAATAAAAGTAAGGAAAAACGATAACTGTGCATAGCTTAATCTCATTTTGACGTCTCACTGCCCGGCTATTAGGCTAATGGATCGTCGAACTTGCCAAACGAATCTTAAATACTTTTTCAAAGTTTTAATATAAAAAATCAATTACTCCTACTTTGGATCATTTATTTTTAATCTGAAAGCGCTTTTTGTAACATTCATTTTATTTTTAAAACTGCAAAAGTATGTTTATTTTATTTTTGCTGGCTACTCTACTGAGCAGTAAGTATTGAGTGTTTTGTCATTTTAGGGTAATTTATTTCTTCATTCATAGAAACGTACATCTAGTAGTCCATTTTAAGCTAATGTAGGTATTGCCTGTTACGCTAAGATCAGTCAGTAGATTTATTTACAGTTTTGTAGAAAAGTCTCGCCTAGTATCCGTCTGGACCGATATAACCCAGATTTAATAAAATAAATACTGTTAAATTTGTATGCAAATTTTAAATTTATTGAAAACAGTGTTTTATCCAAGGTTATCTTTGTCGAAAGGCATGTTTATAACTGTCAAGATTGTCTTAAATGATATCTCACGAGACTTGAGTTATTAACTTTTAAGTAAAACAAACCATGGTATTTTTCCTAATACATTTGCATTTTTTTACAGGTTAGTGAACAAGTACACGACTCTTCTGGATGGTAGGAGACAACTGTATCCTATAGACACCATAAATAACACAGGTGCGTCACTGTTCGCAGGGTTTCGCAGGGTTACATGCTTTCATCACCTAGATGAAAGCATGTAACACTGTGATAACTATTGGGCAAGTCTACTGGCCGGCTACCCAGCTCTCCAAACTTGAACTTGCTAAGAGGCATTATGCCCACAGGAATAGGTAAGGCAATACCTACCTGGGCAAGTTGCTGCACAGCTCTTTACCACCAGTGGTCTTGTTTGTAATGCCCAATATTTTAACCTGTACGCGGCAGTGGACCCAGACCAACACGGATATGAACTGACCTTTTGAATTTTCATATATTATGAAACTGAATTTTTTGAAAAGATTGATGAATGCAATACGCGTAATATAATAACATGAAACATGTACCAATTGCTGCTCGTCCGACAACTCGTAAAGGAAAACTCAACTCTTTTTGTATTTATGCCCTCGCCTTCAATATAAAACTTCTAGATGATTAAAACAACATGTATCTCCTTTACAACAACAGTTGTAAAGTTCAACTTGCAAGTACAAGACTGGACATAACAGAGTACAAAGTGCACGTGATGCTTTAAGTGTTGTTGGCTAACTATTGCCTAATAATGGACATTAGATAGTTGTGTACGACCCCGCTCGGTGTTAGTGCAACGTCATAACCGTAAATTGTGAAAACAGAGACTATGGAGCTTGGCGTTTATCCCGTGGAGTAGTACCACGTTGTAGACTTTTCATAGGATATTTGTGGAAATCGTTATTGAATACGCAAAATTTTAGATGTCTTCATTTCTAGGAATATCACTCACGTGTGACAATTTAAAATTTTAACAGTAAGATTTATTGCAAAACCACTAGTTTTAAACAATTTGCTTGATTTGTACAGTGATATGAATTTAAATTAGTAAAGTTTATTTTCAATGTGTTGAAAAAAAAACAGGTTTAAATAAAGGAAAATTAAAGGAAAGAAAAAAACTAATATACGTACTTACTACCTTTAAAATAATTGTTGTTCATTAATTTATAAGATGTCCAGTTTTAATTAACTGAAAATTAAAAAAATGTCCTATTGCATCAATGTCATATGGTTACCCTAAAGTCGTATAAAGCTAAACGGCCCTCTGGTCATATGGCTGGATTAAAATTAGTTTCAGTTCCATTCCAATAAAAGCTTATTAACGTTTTTTAGAGATAATGACAAAGGCAAAATGAAAAATACAAAAAATGTAGGTAGTTAGAGATTTATGTACACTATGTACTATGTACTATGTATTTATGTACTGTACACGATGTTTAAAAAATAAACATTTTTTTCTGATTGTTTAAGCATTAATAAAACTGGTGACGAGTGAATACTGTAGAGTGAAGACACATACATATCTTCGCACCAAGACCCTTATGACTATGATCCTTAAGATTGAAGACTTATGGATAACATATTTGAAACCTAATAAAATGGTCTGCAGAACACATTTTTTGCACTACTAGATTTTAGTCTGCCAGTTTGCATGACGATATGATTTAAAAAAATCAATTTTAGATTCCAAGTAAGACATATTTATTACTTTTTATCGTGTTTAGACTTTGAAAACACAATATCTTTTGTGTCTAAAGGCGGTATGAATATTTCTTACCATCAGTAATCAATTTGTTCATTTCCCAATTCCAAAGAGAAATGGTTTAAGTTTTTTGTGCCACGGGAAACCACACAAATGATCAAAATTATATCTAACTTTTAGTATCACTAGTTAACTTACGAAAGTTCGTCAAAGCTCGGACTTTTTCAAAGACAGCTCCAACTAATAGAAAATCCAATTGTCACTTGGATGATTACCTAACGTTGATTACCTAAGCCTTTTAAAAGTCCATCGAAAGTTTACCGATTCACTTCTTATCTAATTCACTTCGATTTATTTGAGTTTGAGAGAAATTTTTAGGATTTGACACTTGACATTGACACTTTTAAATTTTGTATCTGAACATCCTGGTTTTGTATATTTTTAGTCTATCTATTTCTTATACTACATTACTTTTCTATCCCAAATATTTTGTTTTATGAATATAAACGTCTATGTGTAGCCTTTCAGACAAGATAATCCAATTTATTTCTTACTAGCTGCGCCCCGCGGTTTCACCCGCGTAAGTCCCAATCCCGCGGGAACTCCGGGATAAAAAGTAGCCTATATGTTGTTCTGGGTCTTCAGCTACCTACATACCAAATTTCATCGTAATCGGCTTTGTAGTTTTTGCGTGAAAGAGTAACAAACATCCATACATCCATACATACAAACTTTCGCATTTATAATATTAATAGGATAGATCTATATCGAGACCTACTCGTTTGAAAAAGCAAAAAAGTTTTTTTTAGAAACTAGCAGATCTGGGGGCTGATTATGTAACTCAGTTGCCCACTCAAAAT
Organism: Calephelis nemesis; assembly: GCA_002245505.1. Lineage (NCBI taxonomy): Eukaryota > Metazoa > Arthropoda > Insecta > Lepidoptera > Riodinidae > Calephelis > Calephelis nemesis. The sequence goes on from NJDD01009370.1 coordinate 76,928, forward strand.
GAAAACAGTGTACATCAAATAGCTGTCAAATGACGTGTTTGATAATTGCTATCTCCAGTGACCAACAGAAATACAGTAGAAATAGCAAACACAAATGACGTCATTTGATATACACTTTTGCAGTTTGAGTTGGCAACTGAGATACATAATCACCCCCTGGTGAACTATCTTAACTGACCGCTTGACACTGACTAAAAATTAAATAAAAGTATTGTTTTTCCTGTTTTTTCTGCATTTTTGTCAGTTTTTTTTTCCTTCATGGGGATCTTCTTTAGACAATATGAATACAACAAAAAAAAATTAGAAAAAATGGGCTATCCGTGTACGTTTGATACGGTTACCAAGGGAATCTGGATTTAATTTTGTGTAGGTTTACCATGAAAGCGAAACGTAATGTATACAAAATGTAAAAAGTATGTTAGTTGGTCTCATAGTCATAGTGAACCCTTCATATCAAATTCGGTCGCAGGTGTTTGACCGGACCGTTTTCCCTTCCGATTTCCTTTATATACGATGAATGAAGGGAGAATAGGTATTTAAAATAAAAAGCCGTCAGCTTCAGCTTCAGGGAAAGAATGTTATCAGGAAGAAACAAATTATTGCGAACATTCCTCGTACGGCGAAGGATATTAAATTCTTCTCGTTCTATTACTTTTGTTGGATACATTTGTTTCCTGTTAAAGTAAACGATTTTGAATTTCAATTCAAACCCAAAAACATGGATAAAATACACAAATTGAATCTAATCACAAATAACCTAATTATTTATACATAAAAATATTTATACAGGCATTGACATAAATTTGATAAGTACTCAAATTCCATTATATAGATATCTATATAAATAAATAAATAAATATCCCTGGACAAGTCACACAAACTGAATCTAACCCCAAAGATAGCAAATTATGTACTTGTGTTTTGGGTGATAGTCAACGATTCTAATACATAGTAATACTTAAATAGATACCTGAATAAATTTAATAATTATTGGTTTCGCAATTCTCAAAACCTCATTAAAATTCTTAAGGGCCTCGTTAAAATTTACAAATGTTGCTGTTTATTTATTTTTGTAGTGCAAAAAAATTTGAATATAGCAGTTTTAATGTTTAACTTTTGTAACAGTTTTAAGTTTTTGATTTTTTGTAAAAGTATACTTGTATTAGAGTGTTTTGCAACATAAATAATTAATAAAATTTTAGTTATTTTAACATTAATCAGTTTAGTAATTATTATAGATTCAGTATTAAAAAAATAATCGATTTTATCGAAAATAATGTCTAGAATATTTAATGAGATTTCTAAAATTAATACGACTTAAGAACTTAAAGTATTATTAATAAACAAAGACTTATACTACTCACACGTCATTTCAGTCAATGTTCATAAAAAAAAAACTTTTTCTGCAATACTATTAATTAAATACTTACTTAAATCCAGAACCTCGTTGAGTTACGTACAACATTATTTTAAAATAAAAATAAAATATATAACATAACAAAAGTTATGTAAGATTTAGTAAATTTGCCATTGGGAAATCAATATAAATTGCCAAATAATATGCACAATACAAATTTGTTACATGACAAGCCAAGAATCTGTATGTATCTTGTACATACAGGATATTAATTTTTATAATAAAGTGCCTCAAATTTGAAGCAAAAAAGTTGTTGACTACTCTTGGGAATAAACGTGTACCGTCAAAAGAAAAAAAAATCTTAACAGGTTAATTCGTGGACTATCCTCAGGGCATTGAGCATGTAATACTGTATAACGTCTACAAGATCGTAGCACATCAAGTTGTAAAATATTTTTGGCATTGAGCGTGTAGCGAGGACGGTGCTACAAAATCGTAACACGTCAATATTTTGTAGACTACGCATATACTGCAAAAAAAATTGCAGATTTAGTTGTGTTAATTTTCCTTAAATTAGTATTATCGCAGACATTAGAAGTATGATCCAAATAGTCAGTATTTTGATAGATAGCGACTCCTCCTGCACGGAGACTACGAAGTATCGCGCAGCAGGAGATCCCGAGAATGAGATACGCTGTGTTATGTATTCCATCTCATTCTTTTACTCATTCAATCATATAGATGTATATGTTTGTCTCTTTCTACGTAACGCCTCAACTTTTCGTGTTACACTTGGTTTTACTTCTCATAAAATGTTCCTACCGTGCCTTATAACTCAAATCGTTTCTTAAGGAGTAAACTCCAAAAACAGACTTTGATCAAAATTCCTGCAGTCATTTATCGTATTGTATCTGTGAGGATGTACTTATCATATTATTTTGATACTAATATGATATTAGTTTCGAATACTGTAAACAAGATCTTATACATATGTGTAAATTTTGGTGGCAATTGCAATCTGTATGCATACAGATCCGTCAAATTGTGGCAATGCAATGCTCTGTGTTAATGGAAATGCTATCATTTTGTAAGTAACGAGACGTCTGCTTTGTCTTACGTTTGGACAATTTTAAACTAATTGAACAACAAATCCGAAGAAATTCGTTGAATTGTTAGCGGGTCATTACACGATAGGTTTTGCTTTGTGTTTGTTCGATTCCTTGAATTTACTGACGGATAACCTAGCATGTGAGGTGGTGACTGACATTTACAAGCATACATTTTTGAAGTTATACTTCTTATGGCGCGTTAGGAAAAAATGACGAGGGTAAATTTTTACGATGCGCGCGCACACCGTCACGAAAAACCGACATGATGAAGTTAGTTATAGATTACATTTTAGTTTTTCTAAAAAAGGTACCAACAAAGTAAAAGTAAGGACATCTACGTATGTTTGCGTAAGAACTGACAACTGTATTCACAATATTTCTTTATTTCTATGGTTAGTGTAATTTTGTCTACAAATCAAAAGATAAAATTTTTAAAAAGATTTTTATCTTATTACGCCGAAGAATTATAACTTCTAACGCGTGTACATAAGTACACACACAACTTTTTTTTACCATATTTCAAACGTAATTTAGTAACTGTGGTAAAACTGACAGCAAAACATATCAACCAATGGGCGACTAACAGGTTACCGAATGTCCAAATACTGAAGTTTTTTGTGTGAATTGCGTACACACTCGCCTCGTTTCTTGAACGTCTAACTCCACCGAGCATCTTCGAAGCTCGAGTTCATGCGGACAGGCACTTGTGTGATGAACATGTTTGCATTTCTGAATCCGGATGTTTGTTATATATATTTAAGTATTTCTGTGTATTAGAATCGTTAGTTGACACTAAAAGCAAAAGCTTACAATTTGCTTACTTTGGGGTTAAAATCAAATTGTGTAACTTGTCCAGGGATATTTATTTATTTCGATAAAATACGTACCTGTAAATGCGATAGTTGGCACACGTCATTTAAGCATAGATGGTCTACAAAAGTAGGCCACTTTAGCATAGAATTACAACAAACTCATACATAAAACCAAAGGTCAAAGCAAAAGTTAAGTGATACCAAAATTATTCCCCACATTAACATAAACTAGATATCGGCAGCAATAAGTCTAAAATGTCGCAAAACTTTTTGCGCTGAACTCAATCGATATGTTATACAAATTACGTATTCACAAAGATTTTTCCTAAGTTTCCTTAGTTTCCTAAGAAAAGTTTTACAACCAACCCGGCATCCAAAATAGTAAACTCATGGAATTTTCGGCCGATTATATTATGTTGTTTGTGTTACGAAGTGCTAGAATGTTGCCGGTGAGAAAAGTTTTTACATGGAACCTGATACAACAAATGTAATTTTGCCGTAATATTATTTCCAACTTCTATATGAGTTATCTCGCAGTTGGTATACAATTTCCGTGGAATGTCATTAACTGCAATATCATACGAAGTTTTATCGGGCTTAATGAATATTAAAGTTAGGTACTTAATAGTGATTTCCCTAAAGAGTAACGGCAAAATAAAATAAGTACCTGCTGGTTTGATAATTAGACTTGATTAAGATGAATGAATTTGTAAGGTCATATTTTATTTCAGATAGAAATTTTCAACAACTAAACTAATACACTTCAAATATTTAATTAATTTAAATTCTAATGTAAATCAAGTTGGTACATAACGGATTGGTTTTTTCAGATGTTATTAATAATTAATAATTTTATGATTGTGTAAATGAAATTATTAAGTGTGTTTTGTGGTTACGTATAAATTTTACTAGCATTATATTTTGATATTTCTCTTTAGCCTTTTTACTATTAACCATATCCCCGAAAGGAATGTCAGAGGCACAACCAGAGCACCCACGACTAACCAAAGACACTAACTCCCACAATGTGGTAGGGGGCGAGCCTATCGCCGACCGGGCACTTATCAAATCCCAGTCAACGTTACATTTCATTAGAAAATTGAAAATATACTTTTTCAATTCTTTTAGACCAAAGAGGCGATAAGAAGTCATTTTAAACTTAAGTAAATACAAAATTTAGTGTAAAAATGTTTAAAAATAATCTTGTTACGAAAATGAGAATAACCCTTAACTTTTTTCTGTCGGATCTTCACAGTACTAGACCTAGTACTGTCTTAATAATTAACAGTAATATCTTTACGCAAACATCCAGTCAATTTAGAATTTTGTAGAAATACCAAGTGCCGTTTGTGCTGTCTATTTGAAATAAAATATATTTCAACCTCAATTATATCCCGTGGGTGAAAAACAGTTTGTTTTATCTTTCAACTGATTCAAAAAATCATTTTAATATAAATTAAGAATTACCCGTAGCCTACTTCGTCGTGTGATATATTATCATCACCATCACCAAATTTTATAATTGGATTTACTTAATTTTTTTTATATGATAATAGAAGGCAAACAAGCAGACGAATTTCCAGATAGGATTTCTTTGGTGTCTCTAGGCGGCGGGAATTTCTTGCCATCAGGGAATCCGTCTGCTTGTTTGCCTTCCAATGTCATAAAAACAATAAAAGGAAGAAATTCACGCCGCCTTTCACTATTCACCAAAGTTGGTAATGCTGTGTTGCCAACCTGACTTAGGCCTCGAACAAAAGTAAGTTTATCGGCTACCTTGTTCTCCGCACCGGAACACGTCCACGCCAAGTGCTGATGTTATAGCTTCAGGAATAGATAAGACGTTGCTACCAATCCGGGCGAGTCACTTCGAAACTCTACCACTGAGTCAGATGTCACGGTGTTGGTGAAGGTAATGCTATGCTCGCCTTTTACAAGAGAGAGAAATGCCTGTCAAAAAGGCAGATTCTGCAAAAGGAGCCCGGAACGACATGGGGGTTTGTTGTTGTTATTTTTGTACTGATGAATACTTTGTTTCAAAACAAAGTTTTATATTTATTTTACCTTAAAGTAAAAATTAAAGCATTTTAGACTGAACTTAATTCGTATTCGTCAACATCCTGGCATAAAATTTTGGTTACTAACAATTTAAAAAAAACCTCTAAAACGTGTGTTTTTAATTTTCTACAGCCAAAATTTAAATAAACTTAATTTTAAGATAAGAAAATTATTTATCTTTCGTAAATTTTCTGGTATAAAAGTTTTAGTGGTTGAAGAACTTAAGCAGTGGTGACTACTTTCTGTCTCGCTCCTACGCCTGCTTGTACTACAAAAATTGTTTGCAAATATCGTGTGCTGGTAACCCTCAATCCGTCAGTAGAAAAACCTAACAGTGGTTTGACATTCCAGCCAAAAGCTGACAAAACATCGTTAACATCTTTGGCACAAAATTAGTACTCGTAGAATGTTTTCTCGTTTTGTTTTGAATGTTTGTTAAACTATTCCTCAACCTATAACACATTGATTTGATGGTTCCATGTACTAAAAATTATGATTTTAAGCTCCGAAAAGTGGTTTTTGAGATAAATTTTACATTATTCTATATTGGAGTCTTTTGCAGTTTTGCTGTAGAAAATTTATCATCTCATAAACATCATAAACATGTGTGTCACTGTCGGGAATAGAACTTTCGCATAGAAACTAATCGATGCCAAGTTACGAAGCATATACGCTAACTTCTTCGCCAATGAGGCAGTCAATATGTACAACGTTATGTTTAAAATCCTTATTAATTAAAGTAAATGCAAAAGTCTCAAAAACGTGACAGCGTAATAGACAATTACGCTGTCACGGCTAAACAACTAGAGCAATTTAGATAAAATTCAAATAATATGTAGCTAAGGATCCGAATTCATACAAAGATAACACTTTTTTTAACAATCAACTTTAAAAGGACTATATGGAAAAATCAAAGTTTGTACGAAAATGGTAACTATCATAAGCTGAGGAAGTCGGGGTTACACAGTTAGTATAAAACAACTATATATTTCTTGCTATCGAGAAAGTTAACAGCTGCTGTTCATTACAACATAATATATACAACTTCAAAAACATTTATTTTATTGTATATATATATTACCCATTCTACGTCTAGTGCATACTTTTTAAAATAAAAACTTATTACTTCTGTCTAGGTTTTTTAATTAATCTAATAAATTAAATGTAAATATAGTGCTAGAAGCAATCTGTACTCAGCATAGAGAGATAATCCCGCGGTGCGGTTGTGCCCTCGGTGTCGACAAAGACGTCTAATTGGCTGCTTAATGGACAATGTTGCCAGTAAATAAAGCTCGTATTCCGCTGACATCTGCTCCGTTTGAAGCCAGTTTTCAGAATATTCTTTCTTAAAATATGTAATTACTATTTCATAGCATCAAATAAAACATGTCAGGTACATTGACAAATATATGATACGTCTTATCCAAATCTTACTTATAATTATGAAAATATAATAAAATATTTGTCATCTTAATCCAAAGTTTTTTTATAGACTAGCCGTTTAAGCGAACTTCGTTCTACCTGTTTAGTTTCTTGGGGAAAATTTAAAATGTTGTTTTACTAGTCTCAAAATCAAACGAGATAAAAAACTCTACGTCTTTCTCCTGTTTCTAGGCTATCTTCAAATCAATTTCAAAGGTTAAGATGAATTTTGACTTTAAAAGGCGCGTGTGAAATATCGATAGATTAATCGGTCGAATTTAAACAAAAAATAAATATATCTTCAAAAAGTTTGCTATTTTATCCGGAAAAATAGTTGAATAGTATTTTTAATATGTATATAATCTTTATTTTTTTATAAAATTTTATTTATTTATTTTTACAATTTTTAATATAACTTATAGTTTTGGTTAGGAAAAAATTAAACAGTCAACGTACGTGTTAAAATCTCT